>APFE031689339.1:0-11227 GCA_000404065.3 Pinus taeda
GACAGGTAGAAGGATAGAGAGGGGGAGAGAGGAGGGGGGAGGAAGACATATGGAGGAGGAGAAGGATAGAGAGAGGGGTAGAGGGAGGGGGGATGAGGAGGGAGGAAGAGAGGGAGCAAGTATTTTGGGAGGTAGGGAGGGAGAGGGGAATAGTAAGGGAGCGAGTGGGGAATATAAAGAGAGAGAGAGGGGGATGGAGAGAGGCAAGGAGAGACATGAGAGTAAGAGAGGGAGAGATTAGTGGGGGAGTGGAGGGGAGATAGGAAGAGAGCGAGGGAGGGATGGAGGGAAGGGGAGACAGGAGGGATTGATAATTATGAATATTTACTAGCCATTTACTTTATATAATTGTGCTAGTATGTATATTTTTATTAAAGATGTGTTATTTTTATTCTTTAATATTGATAATTTAAATAGATTTTAAATATTTTAATGCTACTTTAATACTAAAGGTTTTAGGTATTTGAAAATACATTTTATAGTGAATTACTTGTGTTTACCTCTTTTTGTTAATAGTATGGGGAATGAGACAATTTATCTTATTTTGGTTATTCGATTTGTGTGTTTGAAAACTTCTAGTATAGAGTTTTCTTCTCAAAATAACATGCACACTTTATTCTGTATAGTTTGAAGCCTGCAAAGAATTTATACTGTGTTTTTTCTTCTTCCTTCGCCTCCCTCTTTTATTTTGTAATTTTTTATATATTTTCTTAATGTTTTTTTAGTTTTTATACAATATTAAAAACTAAAAGTTTATCCTAAAAGACGAGAAAGAAAATTCATAGTTAAAAGAATGAATTCCTTAGACAAAACTATTCTCCAAACTTGCATCGTTGCATTTTCCAAACAACTATAATTTATTCTAGAGCACTACATTATTTAAAATATTATTCCTTTTCACTATACCATATATTATGTACTTGACATATACAAATATATTTGCATGCTATGCATGTCCACTAAAAAGTAGATTCATTGTTATTTTGAGAACAATTTTGTATTTATACATAAAGTGATCTCTACAAAAAATCTCAAAGGTTGCATTGTATTTACCCATGGGTTGATGTTGTATTTCACATCAATTCCATATTACAAAAAACAACTCAACAAGACTATATTCCCCATAATAAGAACTTTTACGAACTATTTTTTTAACTAGTGCAACCATTTAAATTAAATGACTTGTATACACATTAATCCATGATAAGCATAAAAAACACTTACCCATTTTTACATCTCACATTACCTAGATAAAAAAGAATCATAAAATTTAACTATATTATAAATTTATTTTAAATTATTATCCCCACTTTACCACCGAAACTCTTCACTCTAGTAAATAGGTCTTCTTACAATACTATGGGAACATATCATGGCTTATCAATACCACATGTCCAATATGGAATTTGTTGATATAATGTTTTCTTTAATTAAACAACTTGACATCAATTAATTAAAAGAGCATAATTAACCCTTTATATGTGAATACTAATATGACTATTCTAGCATATTCCATGGAGGTTAAATATTTGTCAATCACATAATAATTATTAATAATTAAATTAGAAATGTGGGAAGCCTATTCTGAAATAAACATGCCTATCCATGTAATTACTTGTCTCCTTTATGACCTAGAATTACTATTTATGACTTTTCTCCTTTATACCTTAGTTATAATCCATTGTGTAATATAAGGTCATCATCTAGTCAATATGGAGGACTTGTTACAACCAAGAAGCCTTATATTAGACATTTATGTAGACAACAAGATAGGGTTGTTATAATATCAGGGATTCTATTTTTCCCTTTTTTAAATTTAGTAAACTAAATCAAAATAGAAAAATACCTTGGTGACTTCAAAAATCCCTATCATAGATAAAAATAAAGTCATTACTTATGATGAGAACCATCTACCTCAGAAGATATAACTACATTCACCATGATAATAATATGTGTATCTTTAGATTGAGATTTATTTTTAGTACTAGAAAAATTATGTGCCCTGTGCCTTTCCTTAGCTTGAATTGAAGTTTTGAGTTGCTTATTTCCATAGACAACAAAATAAATACACTTTTCAGGACATTAGACAATGAGTAAGTATTGTTGGCACCAATATGTGTTCTTAATTTAGGATCATTCAAATGGATGTTGGTTGGAGGATTGTCATCACAACAAGCAACATCAACAAAAATTTCCCAAATTGTTTTGGACCTATGGCATATTTATTTTTGGAAATGTCTCAGGATGAACTTTGATATTTACAAACTCATCGCTTCTAGGATTACTCTAATGTCTATTTTTCATTGCTTGGCATATTTTCCTCTGAATTTATTTAATCTTAACTTTAGATTCAGGGTTTTGTTCAGATTTAGGTACAATTTTGGGTTGAAGACTTACCCTAGAGGGTTTCACTTCTCTTTTATACTTAAATTCCTATTTTAATTCCATATGAGAGACACGTACCCTTCCTCATGCTTCTAGTTAATCAAACAACAATAGTTCTAAGGGTTTCAATGTTATTATAAATTGAAACAGAAAGGCTTCCTTCATGAAATGATTCTTCACAATCATTCTATAATGAATGATGATATGTTGATTGAGAAATACTTTCCAACGAAGGGTTATAAGCACAAATACACAAGGAATTAGAATAGTCAGGTAATTGGGGTTTTTCAAAACCATTTTGATCTCAGAAATGATCATATTCACCCCTTGTCTTTTCCAAATGTTGTCTAACTAGAATATAGATGAAACTATGATGAAAGAGTTATCTTTAATAGTTCTTGCGACGACTGGTATGTGCAGGAAATTTTACTTAGGATTCTATATAAATAAAAAGGGAAAATTAATCTATGGATGAGAAATGCTATTAACAACTTTTTATGATAAATAAAAACCAGATTGTGACACCCTTCACAAGTAACATATTGATGCCACAAAACCACTAAATTATGCCATTTAGATTTCAAATAGGAAATTGGCATACATTTCACATGATATGCACAATATGAGCACTCAAAATGTCGATGAAACAACTAACCCTGAAACAACTAAAGGAAATCCCACTAGCTGACCTGGTGGAACAAGTATGCACATTCATCACATGCCTCTACTATATTACCTCCAATGGCTTTAAAATGGATCAGGGGTGCCATGGTTAGAATCCAAGAGGGTTTTAGCCATGAATTAGGTTGAAACATAGAGGGAAAATTCATAATGAGTGGGTCACAAAACCCTTGCTTGTATAGCAATATAAAAAATATGAAGAAGAAAAATGAAACAATAAGTCGTTGGTAACCTTGAAACCCCAAGGGATTAACTCAATCATTGACAACTAGGACGTATGGTATAGAAACATTAATGGTTGTCATATATGAGCGACTATGAGGTATGGATTTGAGAAAATTGGTGCAAATTAGGATTAACATCCCCGACGATATTGCCAAATCACCCATAACACCCTCATACAAATCTCAAAGCAATAACCCTTAGCCCGAAAACCATAATTTCTCATGATTACAGATCTGAAACTTTCAAAAGAAAAGTCACCATACACATGAATATAAACTCACAATAATCAAAAACTATTTTTCTAGCCAGTAATATATTTAACCCAAGTCTGGTCAAAATTACAAAAAATAAAAGAAAATTGCATGTCAAAACCATTTAAGTCATACAAAGTGAAATCCAAACATTGAGATACACAAAAAAATCTGGTGCAAATACAGATGATAGAGGAAGAGGATGTGAAGAAAAGAACTTTGAAATGTTCTTTTAAAGTAACAAATATATATTCGTTTAAAGATTCCCTCCCTCAATTATCTAAAAAAAATGCTTGATCGACCGTTAAAGGAGAGGATGACATTTTACCACAATGTCTATAAAAAAAATATTATCAATGCTAAATGCTAATCAATGAGAATTTTATAACATTTTAAACTATAAACCCTAAGCATTTTATAACATTTTAACAAGCATTTTGTACTTTTCTTTTAGCTTTTTATTAAAATCATGGACTAAAGTGTTATATACCCTAATCCCTAAAACCAAAATTCTAAACCCTAACCCAACACCATAAGCATTTTATAACATCTTAAACCCTAAACCCTAACCATTTTATAAAATTTTAACAAGCGTTTTGATTTTTTTTAAAGTGTTTATTAAAATAATTTACTAAAGTGTTATAAAACTTAAACCCTAAACCCAAATCCATGTGTATTTTATAACATTTTAAACCCTAAACCCTAAGAATTTTATAACATTATAAACCCTAAACCCTATGAATTTTATAATGTTTCAACAAGCCTTCTCTAAATTTTTTTTGAGTGTTTATTAAAAGCATCTAGAAAATTGTTATAAACCATAAACTATAAGTATTTTATAATATTTTAAACCCTACACCCTAAACCTTATGAATTTTATAACATTTTAACAAGTTTTTCATACCGTTTGTTTACATGTTTATTAAAATAATTTACTAAAGTTTTATAAAACCTAAACCCTAAACCCAAATACATGTGTATTTTATAACATTTTAAACCCTAAACCCTAAGCATTTTATAACATTATAAACCCTAAACATATGAATTTTATAATGTTTCAACAAGCCTTCTCTAACTTTTTTTTGAGTGTTTATTAAAAGCATCTAGAGAAGTGTTATAAACCATAAACCATAAGTATTTTTAATGTTTTAAACCCTAAACCCTAAACCTTAAGAATTTTATAACATTTTAACAAGTGTTTCATACCCTTTGTTTACATGTTTATTAAAATAGTTTACTAAAGTGTTATAAACCCTAAGCATTTTATAACATTTTAATAACATTTTATAACATTTTAATAACATTTTGCTTCTTTCAATTATGTAAAGAATCTAGTTGTGCATTTATTTAGTAGATCTGTAATCTACTAGGTTAATAAAGTGATGGGTGCTAGGTTCACGAGAAATTTAACATGGTATCAAAGTTTGAAACTCTGAGAATTGATCTTTGAATCATGTAGGAAGCTAGCTTTATATAGGGACATTGGAGCCATGCTTGACTTTGATCATATGAGGCATAAAACTTTTTCAGGCCAACAAGGTCTTGTAGAAGTTGTATGACATATGAAAACTGAATAGGGTTTGCCAATTCAGTGGATCACCATTTGAAGTGGCTGACAAGCCAAATGCCAGCCAACCCACCTAGTTGTCCATAACATGGGAGTAGTTTGCAAGCATAGACCGAAGGTCGACCAACACTAGGGCACATGCATATAAGTAAAAAGGTTGAGGCGCAACCATTATGGTAGAATCATGCACGAATTACAGACAAGGTGAGGTCACTTTGTACCTAGGGACAAAAGAAGCTCATGCTACGGGAGTGAGTAGTTGCCAAATGGAATAAGTGTTGAGGGTGTGGAGCACCAACAATCGGGAAAGAACACGATAGAGACGGGTGATAGGCCTTGGGATGTGAGGAAGAGTGGTCAATTGACGACATAAGGCAGTGATAGAGCAGATTGCCAAGGATGCACATGGGGGCAGAAAACAAGCAACCAAGAGTAGAATTGGAGTTGTTGCTTGAGCTCTGGTTAGTGACAATCAAAACAAACCCTTGTAAAGGATAAAAATTGTTGGTAGCATAGGCTAAGTTGAATGATGTAGTAGTCCTTCAAGAATGATGGTTACATTGTTTACTAACAATGTAACCTCTGAGAGCTTTAGTTGACTATTATTGTTCTCAAAATAACAATGAATCTACTTTATAGTGGACATGGGTAGCATGCAAATATATTTGTTTGTATGTGTCAAGTAGATGATCTTTGGTATGAATGAAAAGAAAAGATATTCTAAATATCACAATGCTCTAGAAAAAATTATAGTTGTTTGGAAAATACAAAGATGAAAGTATGGAGACGAATTTCCTCTAAGGAATATATTATTTTAACTATGAATTTTCTTTCTCAACTTGTAGGATTATCTTTAAAACCACACAAACTATCATAACAAAAAAAACTTTATATGCAAAATTTTAAACAAATAGATCCAACAACAAAATAAGATATATTATCTCACTCCTTATATGATTAAAGAAGAAAACTGATAATTCTCGATAGGTTATTTTTTCAAAGTCTATAAAACATTATAATAAAAAAAAGTTAAATACAATAGAATGTACACATTCAAATAAATCTATATATAGTGGCTTTAGTTTCTTTGAGATGTTAAAAATGCATAAATTAAACAATATACGAATTAAAAGGAACATACTTCTAATGTACATTTACAAATTAAGTTGACATCATCTTCACCTTCGGTTTCAAATCACATTAAATTAGGAAATAGTTTAACGTATAGATGAAATGGATTTTTCACTAGAATTTGGGGTTTCAATTTCAGGCAAGATTGTATTTTTTTTATTAAAATATATATTTTGAATGTATAAATGGATTCAATTCACTCAAAAAAATAGGGCATTGGAATTCTACATATCAAACAACTCAAACTCACACTTTAAAAACTCGTTAACAAATTTCAGATAAAATTAACTGGAAACAATGCCTCAAAGAGTCATTTTCCTCTATTAATTATAAAACACATTAAATTTCATTTATAAAATTAACTAGAAACAATGCCTCAAAGAGTCATTTTCCTATATTAATTATAAAACACATTAAATTTCATTTAGTATTGAAAAAGGTGAAATATAACTTTGAATATAAAAATCTCTGATTTTCAATAAAAAAAATTAAAACTTGAAGACTAAATATATTGAACGTGTTAAGATAGAAATAGAGAAATATAATGGCGATCACTCCTTCATCAATAACCTTGTAGTATTAGTTGCTAACGGCCAAAAGAAGAGGATCAGAAAATGCCTGTGCTAAGATTACTTAATGTACTTTGAAGTGATATGGAGAGAATTTCAGGAGAAACATCTCAGGATTTTTTGTTATAGACATTGTGGTAAATTGTGATCAACTCCTTTAAAGGTTGATTAAGTGTTTTATTTTTAGATAATTGAGGTAGGGAATCTTTAAACGCATATATATTTGTTCCTTTAAATGAAAAGTTGGAAGTTATTTTGTTCACATCATCTTCTTCTATCATTTGTATTCACACCAATTTTTTTTTGTGTATGTCAATGTTTGGATTTGACTTTGTATTACTCAAATGGTTTTGACATGCAATTTTCTTTTAATATTTGTAATTGTGATAAGACTTGGGTTAAATATATCACTGACTAGAGAACTCATTTATGATTATTGTGAACTTATATTCATGTGTACGGTGATCTTTATTTGGAAAGTCTCAAATCTTTAATCATGAGAAATGATGGTTTTCGGGCTAAGGGTTATTGCTTTGAGATTTGTATTAGGGTGTTATGGGTGATTTGGCATTCTCATCAGGGTTGTTAATATTTATTTGCACCAATTTTCTCAAATTCACCGCTCATAGACACTCATACATGACATCAATTAATGTCTCTGTACCATACCTCCTAGCTCTCAACAATTGAGTTAATCCCTTGGGGTTTGAAGGTTACAAACAATTTGTTGTTTCATTGTTCTTGTTCATATTTTTCACATTTATATATAGTTAAATGTTTGGTGACACACTTGCTGTGCATTTTCCCTCTATGGTTCAGCCTAATTCATGGCTAAAACCCTCTTAGATTCTAACCATGGCACCCCTTATCCATTTTAAAGCCATTTGAGCTGAGATAGTAGAGGCATGCGATGAATGTGCATACTTGTTCCACCAGGTCAGCTAGTGGGATTTCCTTTCCTTTAGTTGTTTCAGGGTTATAGTAAATGGGTTGTTAAAGCTTTTTCCTCTTCTTTTAATAAAAATAAATCCTAAGTGGGTGATCTAGATTTGGTTACAAATGTTGATTTAAATGCAACATCTACTCATCTCACCTTTGAGGGAGAGAAATGGTCTAAAAGTTGCGCAATGTGTGACATTTCTTCGAGGCAACTTATCGTCAATAAATATTGTGTATATCATGTGAAAGGTATGACAATTTCCTCTTTGAAATCTAAATGGCGTAATTTAGTGCTTTTGTTAGATCAATATGTTACTTGTGAAGGGTGACATAATCTGGTTTTTATTTATCATAAAAGGTTGTTATAGGCATTTCTTATCCATAAACATAATTTTCCCTTTTTATCTATATAAAATCCTAACTAAAATGTCCTTCACGTACCATTCATGTTGCAAGAACTCTTAAAGATCACTCTTTCATCACAGTTTCATTTATTCTAGTTAGACACGATTTGGAAAAGACAGGGGATGAATATGATCATTTCCGAGACTGAAATAGTTTTGAAAAACCCCAATTACCCGAGTATTATAATTCCTCATGTATTTGTTCACATAACCCTTCGTTAGAAAGTCTTGTTCAATAACCTTATCTTCATTCATTATACAATGATTGTGAAGAATCGTTATTAAGTACCTTGAAATTATTACTTTGTACTTGATCACACTTCCAACTATAAACTAAAAATGAAGAGGACATAAGAAATTAATGACATCGATCAAGCAATAATAGACTTAAGAGATTAATCGAGCAATAACAGACCTAAGAGATTAATGAAATCGATTGAGCAATGTCAGAGCATAAAGATTTAAAAACATTAAATTAGGCCACGGAAGTAGTGAAAAAGGACACAAAGTAGAAATAAAAAACAAGAAAATTGAAAATTCTACTCTAATCTATACCTCCAAAACTAAATAATAAATTATGAATATGAATATAAATATAAAAAACATATCTAATCTATGCAACCAAAACTAAATAATAAATTATGAATATGAATATAAATATAAAAAACACATGTAATCTACGCAACCAAAAAGAGAAAATAAATATAAAAAACATACCTTATGGCCGTAACAAATATCACTATCACCGCTATAACAAAGATCACTATTATTGCTATGTTCCCTCCCCTCTACTGTAAGTACCTCGCTTATCACTGTTACTACTTTCTGGTTCCCTCCTCTCCACCGTAAATACCCCCCAATGTTGACATCGACTTGTGTTCGTCCATGCATCACTTTAGATAGACAAAACAGAAATACATATCACAGTTATGTAGAATCACTTTTACTGCAAACGCAAATGATGAAGCGACTCGACTCTTCTCCATCAAAAGCTACATGGTACGGGCACACAACACAGAGACAATATAAACAGAAACAGAGAACCAACACAAAGTCACAGCTACACACGAGGAATCACTTTTACTGCAAATAAACATAAAACCTTGAATCGTAAGCATTTTATAACATTTTAAACCATAAACCCTATGAATTTTATAATGTTTCAAAAAGCCTTCTCTAACTTTTTTTTGAGTGTTTATTAAAAGCATCTAGAAAAGTGTTATAGAGTGTGTAGTTGCCAAATGGAATAAGTGTTGAGGGTGTGGAGCACCAACAATCGGGAAAGAACACGATAGAGACGGGTGATAGGCCTTGGGATGTGAGGAAGAGTGGTCAATTGACGACATAAGGCAGTGATAGAGCAGATTGCCAAGGATGCACATGGGGGCAGAAAACAAGCAACCAAGAGTAGAATTGGAGTTGTTGCTTGAGCTCTGGTTAGTGACAATCAAAACAAACCCTTGTAAAGGATAAAAATTGTTGGTAGCATAGGCTAAGTTGAATGATGTAGTAGTCCTTCAAGAATGATGGTTACATTGTTTACTAACAATGTAACCTCTGAGAGCTTTAGTTGACTATTATTGTTCTCAAAATAACAATGAATCTACTTTATAGTGGACATGGGTAGCATGCAAATATATTTGTTTGTATGTGTCAAGTAGATGATCTTTGGTATGAATGAAAAGAAAAGATATTCTAAATAGCACAATGCTCTAGAAAAAATTATAGTTGTTTGGAAAATACAAAGATGAAAGTATGGAGACGAATTTCCTCTAAGGAATATATTCTTTTAACTATGAATTTTCTTTCTCAACTTGTAGGATTATTTTTTTAATAAACATTCAATGATTAAATATTGTATCAAAAAACCAAGTAAGATTGGACAAAATATACCAAATGTTAGAAGAAAAAAGTAAAAAAATCTTTAAAACCACACAAACTATCATAACAAAAAAAACTTTATATGCAAAATTTTAAACAAATAGATCCAACAACAAAATAAGATATATTATCTCACTCCTTATATGATTAAAGAAGAAAACTGATAATTCTCGATAGGTTATTTTTTCAAAGTCTATAAAACATTATAATAAAAAAAAGTTAAATACAATAGAATGTACACATTCAAATATATCTATATATAGTGGCTTTAGTTTCTTTGAGATGTTAAAAATGCATAAATTAAACAATATACGAATTAAAAGGAACATACTTCTAATGTACATTTACAAATTAAGTTGACATCATCTTCACCTTCGGTTTCAAATCACATTAAATTAGGAAATAGTTTAACGTATAGATGAAATGGATTTTTCACTAGAATTTGGGGTTTCAATTTCAGGCAAGATTGTATTTTTTTTATTAAAATATATATTTTGAATGTATAAATGGATTCAATTCACTCAAAAAAATAGGGCATTGGAATTCTACATATCAAACAACTCAAACTCACACTTTAAAAAATCGTTAACAAATTTCAGATAAAATTAACTAGAAACAATGCCTCAAAGAGTCATTTTCCTCTATTAATTATAAAACACATTAAATTTCATTTATAAAATTAACTAGAAACAATGCCTCAAAGAGTCATTTTCCTATATTAATTATAAAACACATTAAATTTCATTTAGTATTGAAAAAGGTGAAATATAACTTTGAATATAAAAATCTCTGATTTTCAATAAAAAAAATTAAAACTTGAAGACTAAATATATTGAACGTGTTAAGATAGAAATAGAGAAATATAATGGCGATCACTCCTTCATCAATAACCTTGTAGTATTAGTTGCTAACGGCCAAAAGAAGAGGATCAGAAAATGCCTGTGCTAAGATTACTTAATGTACTTTGAAGTGATATGGAGAGAATTTCAGGAGAAACATCTCAGGATTTTTTGTTATAGACATTGTGGTAAACTGTGATCAACTCCTTTAAAGGTTGATTAAGTGTTTTATTTTTAGATAATTGAGGTAGGGAATCTTTAAACGCATATATATTTGTTCCTTTAAATGAAAAGTTGGAAGTTATTTTGTTCACATCATCTTCTTCTATCATTTGTAGTCACACCAATTTTTTTT
>APFE031689340.1:2602-15264 GCA_000404065.3 Pinus taeda
AACTAATCATCCTGCTACACAATCGTCATGGAGAACACATCATCCAGACCTCACAGGAGAACTAATCATCCTCCTACATAATCGTCATGGAGAACACATCATCCAGACCTCACAGGAGAACTAATCATCCTGCTATACAATCATCATGGAGAACACATCATCTAGACCTCACAAGAGAACTAATCATCCTGCTACATAATTGTCATGGAGAACACATCATCCAGACCTCACAGGAGAACTAATCATCCTGCTACATAGTCGCCACGGGGTGTCATAGGGAAAGTTTTGATTCTTTTACCCTGTGCTCATATGTCGCTCCAAGAAGTACCCCATGCCCCCCCAGAGCTACAAGAGCTCCATACATCATATAGAACCCTCATCAAAGGGTTTCTGAACGACACCAAGTCGTTCTCGGAAAGTCAAAAATTTGACCTTTCCTAGGGGCTTTGTCAGAGTGGCGGTGACCTGTTCATCTGTACCAATATGCTGGAGCCTTATTGCTCCTCGCTGCACCATATCTCGAATATAGTGGTACCTGATATCGATATGCTTGGAGCAATCATGAAATACGGAATTCTCTGACAAACGAATCCCACTCTGATTGTCACATAAGATCATGGTGGTATCCAATGTAAATCCAAACAGCTCACTAAAGAGCTTTTGCAACCAGACTGCCTCACATGAGGCCATGCTAGCAACAATATACTCTACTTCGGCGGTGCTCAAAACCACCGACTTCTGCTTCCTGCTCATCCAGGATATCGAAGCCAATCCCAGGGAGAAACATCACCTGGAAGTGCTCTTACAGTCCACCACATTGCCTCCCCAATCGACATCAGTGTATCCAAGTAGTCTCACATCTTCGGTAGTGTATCTTAACCCATAAGTAATTGTGCCATGAAGATATCTCAACAAATTCTTGGCACCAATCCAATGTATGTGGTCAGTTTCAACCATATGTTGACTCAATGTGTTGACTACGAAGCATATATCTGGACGGGAGTTCACTAAGAACATTAATGCTCCGACAAGTTGACAATACCCGGTGGCATTTCGTAAAATAGGTCTAGCAGCGCTACCGCTTAACTTCTTAAAGTCAAGCTCCATCGGGGTAGTAACAAGCTTGCAATCCACCATTCCGAATCTTTCCAATATCTTCACCACATATTTTCCTTGAGATAGGAAAATTTCCCTTGGCTTCTGCCAGACTTCAAGTCCTAGGAAATAATGCATCAGTCCTAGGTCCTTCATTTCAAATTCAGAAGCCAACTCGCTCTTACATTTGTGAATGAGAGGGTCTGCACCTCTTAGAAAGAGGCCATCCACATACAGCACCAGTATGAGAGGTTTGTCATCTTCAACCTTAAAGTAAAGGTTAGGATCGGCTTCACTCCTAGTGAATCCCAGCTTCATCAAGTAGCTATCGATCCTCTCATACCATGCTCGGGGTGCTTCAACCTGCATACATGAGATTTTTGATCATAAATCTCAAATCTTTCGGGTTGCTCCATGTAGACCTCTTCTTTGATCGAACCATGCAAGAACGCGGTCTTGACATCCATCTAATGTAGGTTCCATCCTTGTGAAGCCGCAAGGGCTATGATCAATCGGATGGTGGTATATCTGGCAACAAGTGCAAATATCTCGTCATAGTCTATACCTTCCTTCTGGGAGGAGCCAGGAGCGACAAAACGAGCCTTATACTTTTCCGTACTTCCATCTGTTGCATGCTTTATCTTGTAAAGCCATTTAGAAGTGACAATTGTCTTGTCCTGAGGTCTGGGAACTACTTCCCAGACATCATTCTTCATAATAGACTCATATTATTCAATCATAGCATCCTTCCATACTTGATCCTTGACGGCATCTAAGAATGATGAAGGCCCATTTTGAATGATCGTGCTCATGATGGTCAGGTATCCCTAATACCTGTTAGGTTTCTTACTTTCACGGAAGGTTCCATGGGGTGCAGTGTGTCCTTCAACATCATTGAGAAGTCCCCTAAGCCAAGAGGGCCTCTTCCTATAAGAGGAAGGCTCAGGTGGATCAATAGGATCCATGGGTTCTTCCATAACAAGCATTGTTTCATCATCTTTTTCTTTCGGTTCCTTGGTGTCGGCTTCTTGAGAGCTCCTCACAGTCAGAAGATTGTCCAGCTTGCTGAGAGCCATATCTTCGTCAAAGGTGACATCATGACTAATCACGACTTCCCTTTGACCGACGATGAATATTTCTTCAGGAGTCTTGGAACCCAATGCTTGAGGAGGGTATCGGTTTTGTACATATACGACGACGTTTGCAGCTTCGGCCCATAGAAACTTCGGAAGTCTTTGATAATGGAGCATGGCACAGACAACTTCCATAATCGTAGGTTCTTCCTCTCCGCCACACCATTCTGTTCAGGAGTATATGGTGTAGTAGTCTCCCTCTTAATGCCAACCTCTTTACAAAAGTCATGAAACTCGTTAGATTCATATTCAGCTCCATTATCAGTCCTTAAGATCTTGATCTTCTTTTCAGTTTGATTCTCGATCAAGGCTTGAGATGTGTCATGAGACATGACACCTAGCGGACTTCCTCTGACTTGATATAATAAATC
Source organism: Pinus taeda (assembly GCA_000404065.3). Classification (NCBI taxonomy): domain Eukaryota; kingdom Viridiplantae; phylum Streptophyta; class Pinopsida; order Pinales; family Pinaceae; genus Pinus; species Pinus taeda. Next base: position 5,202 of record APFE031689340.1, read on the forward strand.
GACTCGAAACCCAAGAGTGAAGGCATCTTTAATATTGTTTTTCCATGCACGTACCTTGCCATCGATGAAAGCCACCTTGTAGCCTTTGTCTTCCATTGCCGAAATGGACATGGGTTCTTTTTGAGGTCAGGTACATATAATACATCCTGTAAGTGGATCATATTACCTTGATTCAATTTAAGAGAGACATTGCCTACACCTTTTATGGAATATTTCATATTATCTCCAAGGACAATTTCCAGGTTAGTTTCTCTCTATCAAATTATGGAGAACTTCTTTGTAACCAGTGAAGTGCCTTGAGGCACCACTATCAATAAGCCAAATTCCCAGCGAATCCGAAGTAGAGGTAGATAGAGCAGCTGGTAGATAATTGAAGCATATAAACTTATGCTGTAGCACGAAGACCGATAGCTTGAAGGCTTTAATATAAAAATACACACAGGTATTTAATATAATAATTTATTAATATATATATAAGATGTATAAGATGATTTGAATGTACAATGAGGACCCTGCTTTTATACCTCAATAGGTGATCTTTCGTGAATGGGCATGTCTTTTAGACATGCCTTTTCACTTAATTTAATGACTAATTAACTTAAATAATATTTATATTTATTTTATTTCTCTAATTGTTATGAATTATATTCATAACATAGCCTCTTCCTTCAGAAGCTTTGTCCTCAAAGCTTATTGCTGGCATTTGTCTTTGCAGTGGTTGTCATCTTGGCGTATGTGAGGCAGAAAGTCTCTGGTGGCTTAGCGTCTATACTTCGCTTAATAACCATATATATATTCTTTTATTTTTATAATCCTTCAGAGTTTTTATTTTATTTATTTTATGGTTTTTTAATATGATTTTTTTTGAACAAGTCTAACTTAATTTTTTTTCAAAACTTAATTAAACTCATTTTTTTTTCTTAATTTTTAATTTTATTCTTATTATTTTTAATTACAAATTATATTATAACAACATATTAATAAATATATAAAATATATTTTATATGTTATATATAAATATATTTAAATGTCGATTTGCGCGGAAGTTTCTCGAAATGGTGTGGTCATGTCTCTTGGTCACACCCATTGACCTCACCCGGATTGCGGCGCTTTAACACCATCGATTCTGGCTACGTCACTCAACACCATGGCTTCTGGTTACCCCGTAGAGTCTTCCACCAACGAAAATCGAAAACATATTTCTTGGCCCGGTTTTGCCTGCAAACCCTGAGCACGTCCACCGTGGCCTTCCTTGGTGGCCCACTGCCCCATGCACAGGCTACCTAAGTTGCTGCTTTAGCTGTTGTAATTTCTCGCCGACGAGCCAGCGACATTGCCGGGCCAAGGGCGCCGCTGAGCCAGGAACGCCGTAGAACATAGCTTGAATTCTCCCCAGATCCGACAGTGCGATATTTTTTTTTTTTGGTTCCGACCTTCCAATTACGCTGCAGTCTCATTTATGCACCATAAAACTTTTCCTCTTGAACCAGATATTTCCCTCATTCAACCAGGGGTTGCCGAGATGCTAGGATTTCTCGTAATACCACAGTCTCTGGTGGCTTAGCGTCTATACTTCGCTTAATAACCATATATATATTCTTTTATTTTTATAATCTTCAGAGTTTTTATTTTATTTATTTATGTTTTTTTTTTAATACTTTGATTTTTTTTGACAAGTCTAACTTAATTTTTTTTCAAACTTTATTAACTTCATTTTTTTTATTTTTTAATTTTTATTCTTATTATTTTTAATTACAATTTATTATTATATTATATATATATATATATATATATATATATATTATTAAATGTCGATTTGCGCGGAAGTTTCTCGAAATGGTGTGGTCATGTCTCTTGGTCACACCCATTGACCTCACCCGGATTGCGGCGCTTTAACACCATCGATTCTGGCTACGTCAGTCAACACCATGGCTTCCGGTTACCCCGTAGAGTCTTCCACCAACGAAAATCGACAACATATTTCTTGGCCCGGTTTTGCCTGCAAACCCTGAGCATGTCCATCGTGGCCTTCCTTGGTGGCCCACTGCCCCATGCACAGGCTACCTAAGTTGCTGCTTTAGCTGTTGTAATTTCTCGCCGTCGAGCCAGCGACATTGCCGGGCCAAGGGCGCCACTGAGCCAGGAATGCCGTAGAACATAGCTTGAATTCTCCCCAGATCCGACAGTGCGATATTTTTTTTTTTTGGTTCCGACCTTCCAATTACGCTGCAGTCTCATTAATGCACCATAAAACTTTTCCTCTTGAACCAGATATTTCCCTCATTCAACCAGGGGCTGCCGAGATGCTAGGATTTCTCGTAAAACCACACCAAAACTGTATACGTCGCTCTTCTGGGTCAGTTGTTGCGACATGTAATATTTTGGATCCAGGTAGCCATTGTCTCCAAACCACATTTTCGGGATCACGTGAAACAGAAGTCTGGATTTATTTGGCGACAGAGGCGCTATGTCAACCAAATGTCGAAGTCTATTTGCAGTCTTTCCAGTCATGGCATTGGTTGCTTGCCCATAACCTGCACATCCGTTCTCCACTCCATTGATAATCAAAATTTCATCGGTGGGAAGAAGCAGCATATCTCCCAGAACTCTGGGAGCAGGCATGTTCTCCATTGCCCAATCGACATTGGGATCTGTGATAACCATTCTTCCACAGCGTTGGAGCGCGTCAATGAAAATCCCTGCGAGTGACAAATTGTAACTGTTAATAGGAGCACCACTGCAGATCATAGTTTCTGTCCTCCGAAATGCATCAGATGCGGACAGTGGCAACATCACAAATGAGGCAGTGGTGGGGTAATTTCTTGGGTCATTTGGGATTCTAGGAAAATGCCTGACCACAATATTTCTTTGGTAATCAAGCAAGATGGAATCACGGTTGGCGAAGATGAAGAGATTTCCATCGGATGAGAGAAGATGAAAAGGATAGAGATTGTACAGGCTCTGCAGGTTTTGGGACACATAGGTGTCTTCTAGAAACTTCAGATTCTAAACTCCCTCACCAGGCTTCCTTGGTGGCAGGAATACGTAGGTAAAAGTGTAGTTGCCCCCCACAACAATACTTCTACTGTCAGGGAGGATCTGGTTTGAAGCATACCATTGATTGTTCAAAAGACCAGATCCAGGTTCACCAGCTGGATCAACCCAATCACATGTAGAAGCTTCACAAGGTACAAATTTACGAACGCTCATGTATCCATCGTCCCATCCACCAGTGCTAACCAAAGTACAGTGTGCAACAAAGGCTCCCGATGAACACCAAGTATCAGTCCTCAACGTCAACGGTCTCACCTTGTTTGTAGCAATCTTGTATTCTATGGAGTGAGCTGAGCAATCATGATAACCAGCTAATTTACCTATGCAAATTCCATTTGCGAAGCTTATATTAGAATCACCAAAATCTGTGTAATTGTACATCACCAATGTACCTATAATGGTGGTGGCCATATGCATCGCCGACACACCTCCATTTTCAATCCCCAGTTCCCATCTCCCAGGACTAGGGCTTACCATATCACGACCATCAACACTGCAAATATTGATTACCAGAATCAGCTCGTCAGGAGAATATAGTTTGTCAGGAGGAATGTAGTCACCCATGTGGTGACCTTTATTTGGTGGACCCGATAGGGAAGCTGGAGGGGGCATTTCATCTTCTTTATCTTCATCAAATATATCATTTATTACATCTTCATTTTGATTATCACTATTCTGGTCAACATCTTCTTCTCCTGCTTCACCTTGTTCTGTTCCTTCACTTTCACTATCATCTTCCTTATTATTGATTTTCTTTATACTTTAACTTCTGCACATGATTTTTCTAATAGCTGAAATGCTTCTTGAATACTAAACTGTGCGATGTAATCAAGATGTGAACATAACGACATGATTATATCTTGTGCCATGGCTCTAATACCACTGAAGTATATAAACTTATGCTGTAGCACGAACACTGATAGCTTGAAGGCTTTAATATAAAAATGCACACAGGTATTTAATATAATAATTTATTAATATATATAAGATGTATAAGATGATTTGAATGTACAATGAGGACCCTACTTTTATACCTCAGCAGGTGACCTTTCGTGAACGGGCATGTCTTTTAGACATGCCTTTTCACTTAATTTAATGATTAATTAACCTAAATAATATTTAATTTTTTTACTAGTTATATTTATTTTATATCTATAATTGTTATGAATTATATCCATAACAATAATATTCATCCTACTTATTGTCAACAGTGTTAGATTCATACTTGGAATTTCTAGCCTTCTTGAATGATTGTCCTCTTCCTTGATTTCCAACACTCCTTTTACCTTTGCTATTAGATTTGCCATTCCTTTGATTGCCATGAGAGTGATTTTGATCATCGTCCGGTGTGAGTCCCTTTTATGAGGGCACTCCCTTACATAGTGACCTGCTTTTTCGCAAATGTAACATTGTCCTTTTCTTCCACCCTTAGGCCAACCTTTCTTTTTGATTTAGTCTCGGAATTATTTCTTTTCTTAGCATGAGAAGAAAAGGTAGCAGGAGGACCTTTAGGCATGGGCATTTCTTGCTCTTCTATCCTTGTTTCTTCTTGAATGCATCTTGCCATTAATTCCTCGAAACCAGGAATTACATTATTGTTGAGAAGAGTAGTCCTGAACACGTACCATTCGGATGGTAATCCTCCAAGAGTCGTGCGTGCCATTTCCCTATCAATAATAATCTCCCGAATAGATAGGAGATTGTTCCTGATCTCGGTGATTCTTAAGAAACATGCTTGCATACTCTCATCTTTACCCTTCTTAATTTCCTTCAGCTTATTTTTAAGAAACAAGACTTGAATTGCATCATTAACTTTAAATAAACTCACCACTCTATCGTAGATTTCCTTGGAGGTGTTCAGGTCGGAGATGTAGGCCACCAAGCGCTTGTCGATAGAGTCCCGGATGATTTTCTTTGTTTTGACTTCACCGATTTTCCATTTGTTCCTGACAACAGCGGGTGCATTTGATGGAGGCTCAACAATATTGCCTCTCACATGGTCCAACAATCCTTGATCTTCTAAGGTTAGATTAAGAGACATCTTCCATCCGTGATAGTCAACGTTCTCACGGAGCTTGTCTTCGACAGGGAAGAGTGTTGAGGACCCCATAGTTCTTTTAGGATAGCCTTGCCAATCTTCTCTTCGGTGATTGCTCTTGCTCTTGCTTGGGCTTTGTCTTCACCTTAACTCTAATACCATGTTAAGTTATGGTATGTTCTATGCTTAGAGCATTTTACTTCCTTTTATTATTATTATCCACATATTAGCAATCACATGTACATTAAGTAAAGTGCAGATAGAACATTAAACGATCAACAGAAAACAAGCCAAGACGTGACACAAGATGTGGCGGCTAGCCAGGGACAAACCCCACTATGGGGAAACCCTTTGATCAAATCTTCTTTTATCTTCAATAATTCAACAGAGAGAAATAGTACATAACTCTGATTTACATCAGCAGCAACAAACCCTAGATCAGCCCTCAACTAGGGCAGACAATATCTTGCAAATCAACCGTCGGATCGGGCTTGATTCCTTCACCAAAAAATGCGGCCTTCTGAGGAGAGTTAGATCCACCTACAACACAGTTCAGAGAGAGAGAAAGATGGTCAACACTGGTCAAACTTCCAATCTGCAGTTGCAACCCTAAATCTGCGTCCTTTCTTCCACACATGTGAGAGAAGAGTCCCTTTTTGCACAGTAGGAGAAGAGCCTCTTTTCTGCGCAGGAGAGAGAGAGAGAGAGATGTGATGAGAGAGTGTGTCCAAATGAGGAAAAGACCTCCTGTATTTATATACAAATGTTGATGATTGAATAGATGCGACTGTTGGGCTTCTGAGCTTACATGAGTTGCTGGTCGGCTTGATAATTAATCCATAATAAAAATAAATTCATATCTCCATAAATACTTATCGGAATCGGATGATCTTTAGATCAATCCTACACCTCTCGACGAGAGGAATCTAATAAAAATATTATCAGCCATGAATAAGATGACCCACATGGAATTTGGCCCTAGTTGCCAATTTTAACAAGTCCAGATGCCAGAAATAACTATTGCAATGATGCCCTGCGCTGCCCTTGTGAAACTGTGTTGTCTACTTCAAAGATGCTGCTGAAAGTCCCACCTCTGGTGCTCAGAAAATTATGCAAAATTAGCCCGGGCTCCTCTCAATAAACCCACCAAAACCCATAAAGGGTTTAGCCTAGTTCTAACCTTAAAAAGTCGACCGCAAATACCACGTCCTCCTTAGAATGGCTGGAAAATACGGCTTGTCTAGAAATGTGCTAAAGCAGCCTTCTAATTCCCCCAAAAACGCTAAACTTTGCTCCTCGGATGATCTGCTCAAACTCCTAGCACAACTCAGCTCCGAAATCCATTTCCTCATCTTTCCAAGGGTGCCTAGAAATTAGCTTCTGCGCTGGCCCAAAAATTGTGCCACTGTTGCTATCTGAAAGTGGCACGAGTCCCTTGCTGAGATTCCTGGATTGGCCTGAAATTGTTGCTCTAGACTCCTCTTAACTTTCCCCATAGGACCCAAAAAGGAATTGGTCCCAATCGTCCAAACCATAAAGCTGACAAAATGGAGTTAATTACAAACAACTGTTGGCTAGGATGAAACACCTATTTGAGCCCTCTAGAGTGCTCAGAAAATTCAGTCAAATTAAGCTTGGTCTCTCCTCAACAAACCCAGAAAAACCCAGAAAGGGTTGGGCCTAATTCCAACCTTCCAAAATTGACCCCAAATAATGTGAGCACCCTCTGCAGTTGGGTAATTCGTTCTGCCTGAAGATTTGCTGCTAAAAGCATCCAAAACTAAGTGAGAATATCCCCAAGAATTATCATTATGCCTCTAGTAAATCTGCAACCCCAACTAGTAAATCTGCAACCCCAACTCTGGTTCAAGCCACCACGATCAACATACTCCTCTAATGATTGCATAGACCCAACCAAACCCCTTCTACGCTAACCCAGGAAGAGGAATTTCAACCTGTATGTAATCCACTCAGCCAACCCTTCAAGCCACTGCAAAATCGCTGCTAAGTGCCTCGAGAATATGCCTCTAAATTCCTAGAACCCACGCTGTCATGAAGCTCACTCCCCACGAGTGCGTGGTCCCTTTCTCTGCCGAGCTTGCTCCTCAATAGCTCGAACCTCTCTGTGAAATCCCTCTGGAACAACTCTAAGAATGTAGTAAGGCTCCCCTAGGGTGGAACTTTAAGTCCTTTGAAGGAGTTGAGATTTGCCCTTGGAAATCTTGTGTGCTAAACAACAATTTCTTGACCTAGGTAAACAATTTGAGCAAACTATGGTTCAAATATCAAATTAGCAAAAAGATACCCAAAATGACGCCATCCACTATAATGTCCCAAACTAGGAAAAATAATGATTGCAAAGCAAACGATAAAAACAACACCATAAAATTGAAACATTTAGTGCACACCCATAAAAAGTCTAGGAATAACCATCAACTGAGCCATTTTATTATAATGTGAGAGAAAAGTACAATAATGTGGAAGAGGTGCACCTGGGCTTGCCTCAGTGGCAAGCGTGATCAAGCCCAGGTGATATAATCTCAAGCTCAAATCACACAAATAACTACTGCAGTGATGCCCTGCGCTGCCCTTATGGAACTGTACTGCCTATTGGAAGGATGCTACTAAAAGTCCCACCTCCGGTGCTCAGAAAATTCTGTAAAATTAGCCCCGGGCTCCTCTCAATAAACCCACCAAAACCTAGAAAGGGTTTGGCCTAGTTTTGACCTTCGAAAATCGACCCCAAATACCACGTCCTCCTCAAATTGGCTAGAAAATACAGCTTGTCTGGAAATGTGTTGAAGCAACCTTCCAATTCCCTCAAAAATGCTGAACTCCACTCCCCAGATTATCTCCTCAAACTCCTAGCACAACCTTGCTCCCAAACTCCTTTCCTTAACCTTCCACGTGTGCCCAAAAATTAGCTTCTGCATTGGCCCAGAAATTGTGCCACTGCTGTTATCTAAAACTGGTTTGAGTCCCTTGCTGGAATGCCCAGATTGGCTTGATATTGCTGTGGTAGCCTCTTCTTAATTTTCCCCACAGGACCCAAAAAGGAATTGGTTTGAATCCTCTAAATTGGAAACCCACAAAATGGAGCAAATTACCAACAACTGCTGGTTGGGAAGAAACACTTGTTTGAGCCCTCTAGAGTGCTCAGAAAATTCTGTAAAATTGATCCTAGCCTCCTCTCATCAAACACAGAAAAACCTAGAAAGGGTTGGGCATAATTCCAAACTTCCAAAATTGACCCCAAATAATGTGAGCACCCTCTATAGTGTTGGGTAATTCGTTTTTCTTGAAGAGTCGCTGCCAAAGCCCTCCAAGATTAGGTGAGAATACCTCCAAGAATTATCCTTCTGCTCCTGGTAAATATGCATCCCCAACTCTGGTTCAAGCCTCCACAATCAATGACTGCGCACGTCCAACCAAACCCCTTCTACGCTGGCCCAAGAAGAGGAATTTTGTCCTGTTTGTAATCCACTCAGCCAACCCTTCAAGCCATTGCAAAATCGCTGCTAAGCTTCAAGGGAATATGCCTCTAAATTCCCAGAACCCACATTGTCATGAAGCTCACTTCCCACATGAGTGCATTGTCCCTTATTGTGCCCCACCTGCTTCTCAATCGAATCTCCCTGTGAAATCCCTCCAGAACAACTCTAAGAATGTAGCAAAGCTCCCCTATGGTGGCACTCGAAGTCCACCGAAGGAGTTGAGATTTCCCCTCAGAAATCTCGTGTGCTAAATAGCACTTTGTTGACCCAGCTAAACAACTTGAGCAAACTATGGTTCATATATTAAATTAGCAAAAGATACCCACAATGAGGCCCTCCACCTCTATTTATCTCGCTGCCCCTTCTATTCCTTCATGCGGCCCCCACAATTCGAGTTCCCTCTCCTCTTTCTCCCCACAAGTTCAAACTCTCCTAAGGGTTACAAATTCCCTTTAGAGTGCCCCCCACATTCCACTTGCACTTCGATTTATTACCTTTTCTAGTGTTTGGAAGCCTTCTTTTCCTAAAAAACCAAGTGGGGTCCTCCTAATCCACCTTTCCTAATTTCTAATGCCAAAATATCTCCCGATGGTCAAAATTGCAAAAATGGAATTTCTTCTTAACCATATTAATTAATCAGGGACATTACATGACTATCAAAAATATACCCATCACTCAGACAAAATCTTGACATGACATGCTATGCTTTTTCTATCTTATTTTAATGGCTAAATGGTTATATTGATAACGAATACCCCAATATAGGCAATGATTTGGATGATATGTAGGCATTTGTTGTAACATGATTTTTTTTGGATGCTAGAGGCCATCTAGAGCCTATTTGTTGATGTATTTTTGGTTCATAGATGTGTTAGTATCAGTCTTTACAGCCTTCCTCCAGTGATCAAATGTGCTCTTAAGGTTATTTTGAAGTGTCAAGGTCAAATTTTGTCATTTCAAAGAGTTTTCAAGCAAAATTTGGTCACTAGGCATTAGGTCTAGGGTTTGCTTTCACTCCTTCTAAAGTTGTCCAAATGACGGTCTATGTCATCATTTAGCTGAGTCTATCATCATTCCTAGGGTTGTCATTATCATGTCAGTGTCTAATGAGTCATTTTACACCTTCTTCATGCTTCAGTTGTGCCTTGGCAAGTTCATTTCCCTCTCCTAGGGTTTTGAAGCCAATTTCTCTTGGGTGGTCAAATCAATGGCAAAAATTGTTTCCTGATGTTCATACACCTTCCCCTATCCTTCAAGTACCATATCATTAACTCCCCAACACTCAGATTCCCCAAAATCCTCATTTTTGCACAAACCCTAGTTTCTAGCTACAACCTGGCAATTTTCTAGGTTTGGCCTGTGATTTGCCCTTTTGGACCCCTTCCCCTCACTCAATCTCTGCGATTCCAATTTCCCCTGCTTCCTAACATCCCTCCCCACTCCCAAAAATTTCCCCAAGAATTTAGAAGCCCCCTAT
>APFE031689350.1:2262-37292 GCA_000404065.3 Pinus taeda
CAATGCCTTTACCACGCCTTGTTGGACAAGCAAGTCATGCATTTTCACCTTCCAGATCTCGAAATTATTCTTGCCATTGAATTTCTCAATTTCAAACCGGGCACTTTGAGTTTTCGCCATTTGTATCAACAAAAAAACACAATAATCTCCAATATCCAACCAGCAATAAAAAAAATTGCCTATGCCTTTGATTTTACACCAAAAATCTGCCTATGTCTTTCTGCCTTTGCCTTTAAAACAAAAAACTGCCCTTTGGAACTATTTCAACCCACTCACCAAAAAATAATATATGTCCTTTTTTAAAAAAACTTCAATATCCCAGCACATGAATACTAAGCATACCACTGGAAGGACAACATTTCACAACAATTGTAGTCAACCAATGAGATCAAACATAGATTTGACACTTGGGTTTATTATAGAAACCAACCCCCATATCCCACTCGACTCTTGCTTGGCTCACACGGCCCTCGTCTCATGCAGATCACAAAAAAAAAAAAAAAAATCGATGACAATGGATGGCCCCATATGCCTCCCACACTTCCTCAACACATGTAGATTGTCTCACATGGTCTGCCAATCTCTGAACATTAATACATCAGACACATTCTAGTTCTCTTTCCACACTCACTGCGGTTTTTTAAAAAAAAAATTGACTGACTGTCATTGCGTTTTTACAAGCGGGATCTATTGTTGAATGATGGAAATCATTGAACGTTAATCAAATGTGTGAATTGAGTTAAGCGTGTTTAGAAATCGGAAACCGTCTCGGTGAGTGTTTACTATATGGTGAAACGTTGGCTTGAATACACTTGCTGTCCGAATAGTGCATAACAGCAAAGATTTATCACTAATCGATAGTGCATAACAACGCAAATTTATCACTAATCGATAGTGCATAACAACGCAAATTTATCACTAATCGATATACATTTATTATTGAAATACACAACCACTATCAGATAAGTTATAGTCTTATCTATGCTCATGCAGATGCCCAACAAACTCGCGGTTCTACACACACACTAGTGATTTAAAAAACAATTCAGGCAATAGAGACATACCACAGCAAACGCACCAGCGACTTAAAAAATTCAGGATCAGCAGCTGCTCCTCACCATGCCAAGGCTGCCCAACAAACTGGAGTTTTCTGCTACGCACCAGCTCTTCAATACTTCCATGCACTCGCTCCAGCTCCACGTGCACTGCCCTCTCAGCAGCATCACCTCCAACTTCCTCTGATACCAATTGTTCGATCAGGTGCACAGCAATTTCATAAACACACAGGAGAATTAACACATAAACACAAGAATTAACGTGGTTCACCCAACCAATCTGGGCTACGTCCACGAAACATAGGCATCCAGAATATATTAATCAAATTTGGAGATTACATCAATAAATCCTCACACTCTCATAGCAAATCATCCAAATGATTGCTTGTTATATAGCATAGAGAATCTAACAGCCTCATAACTCCCTCACATCAAATATAGGAGGCATTAACTCCCTCCCAACAACCTGGAGCTAATCTAGGAACTGAATCCCTATTGTTGTCATCCTTCAGAGATTTTTGCCTATTTGACTCAAACAGAAAATCTCAACAATGAAAACCTGAAAGCCATCATCATGAAAGTGTATGAGATTATTTTATTATAACATAACATAAAAGTAAGATTCAAATGTACATTATTTTATATCATTTTTAAAAATAAAATATCAGAGTTCACCTCCAACATGTTTTATGATACTTTCGTAATTTTTATAATTCTTCATACTAAGGGTTAAAAGGAGTTCTTTATTATTTTTGTAACACATTTTAATGACGATAAATTGGTTGCGTAAATGAACTAAATTAAAGATGATAAAGTTGTGTATAGAACACCCGTGGAATAGAAAAGCTGGCCATTCAGACAGTCGTCGAATAGAACACCCGTATTCGGCATTTGGACACCCAACGACAATGGAACCACCTGCATGTATTACACGTGCTAGTTCCTGCATATGTCACGATGAATCTAGTTGCTTCAAAACAAGATATTGTAGCATGCTATAGCTGTTTTTGAGATCTAGTATCGGCAAGTTTTGTGCAAAAATTTACAGTGAAATGTATGAAGTTAGTCGTATCTTATTAGAGAAAATTTTGTCTGATTTGAATTAGTTTCAGCACGAACCGTAGCTAGAATTTGACAATTTTTGTTTCAATATGTAGAAGGATTGTTAATTTTATAGAAATTGACATCCAACGGAAAAATGTAAGCAAACCCTAAAGTTAGCTAGAGCAATTACAGGTTGATTTTGATTAGATTCAGTGCAAATTTGATCTCAGTATGTAACATTATGCGTAATGAGTTGTGCGTGTTTGTTTTTCCGTAAAAATCTTATGGAACGAATGGCGTTTTTCTCGGATCGGGTTTGTTACAAACGCTGGTCGGAATCCAAAGAATTGGCCTCTTAGGATGTGTAGTTACAATCCATAGGTTTTGTTTTGGAGACTCATTGCTTTCGAAAGTAAAGCCCCAGACAATTTGGGATATTTATTTTGTGCATAAGTGGAATTTTTGGAATTCTCTAATTGAAAGAGGATTGTCATATTTGATGAAGAAATTATGTGAAATTCTTTTAGCTCGAAAACTTTGATTCAAGTTTGCAAGCTGAGGAAGTAGGGTTTAGGGCTGAATAGAATGATCCATTTTGTTGAGAAAAACAATAATTTTTGTCTCAGTCATGGATCTTTCTGTGGATCGTGAACCATATGTATTTTTTGAGCGAGCACGATTTCATTTTGCTTAATTTTTTAATTTTTTTTTTTTTTTTTTTTAAGTTTTTTCGTGTAAATTTAAGGATCACTTGAAGAATGAATAAAATTGAATCATTAACATTTTTATAGACAGGGTAGTCTGTAAGACCTTTAGGTTACAAATATGCCAATCTTATTTGTTTCTACAGATAAATTATATCTGTGCAATGTCATTGCACCGAGAGAAGCTAGGTGCTCCACAGCCTTGGTGGGGAGAGATCTTTAACACTTGGTTTATGTGTGTCTTTGCGCAAAGGTAAAGAGACAAGAAAAACAGTAAGTCTTATTCTTTTAATTACAAGAATGTGCCTCTGTATTATATATATATATATATATATATATATATAAACAAATTTGGGAAAATAGTGGAGTCCCAGGGTTGCATGCAATCCACATGTGTCCCCTTTTCTTCTTTTGTAAATGATACTTGACCATCCTTCTTATCTCAGCGCGTTAGCCCTCGTCGATTGACACTACACCGTCTTCTCACAGTCGATGGATTTATTCTCAATTTAGCATAATAAAGAATAAATTGAAGAGGGGTGGAGTAACTAAGTAAAGAGCCTGTTGATAATCCGGTTCCTAATTGACTGAAAGCTTAGATTTCAGTGAAAGCTTGTTAATAGAAAAATAGAAAAACATTCAAATAGATAGAAGAACATGGTAACATATTGGGCTATGAGCATTAACCATTAAACTTACCTCACTTAAAGCAATTCTCACAGTCAATCATGTATTTTTTGCAGCGATTCTTACACATGTCTTTTCTGTAGTATGTAGGATGATTATTCTACATCTTTTTTGCAGCGACAACAATTCTCACTAATTGTTGCATGTCTTTTCTCTATGATATAGGATGATTATTGCAGGTCTTTGCTGCAGGATGAGTACCACAAGAACCTTTTTTCCTATGATATGTGATGATTATTGCAGGTCTTAGTCGCAGGTAAGTGAAAGTTGAGATGGATATTTCTTTGCAACAAAAGATTGCAAGTTTGCAACTAATACAAGTTAGAGCAGTCAACCAAGAGGTAAGTACATAACTGCCAACCCTGCTCTGCTAATCTATTTGGAAGAAAATAATAATCTATTGGAAGAAAATAATAATCTATTTAGGTTGCTCACACTCAGACCTGGTAGGATGCATGCACATCCTCTGCTTGCACATCCTCACAATATCAATGTGCTTCCCTAAGGCACCACGAGTTACCAGAAGAATATGGGTGAACCCAAGGAGTTGTAAGTAAGCGTTTTAGCTACTTTAATGGATTACCAGATAACCAAGCTACCAACTACCCTTTCTTTTTGTAATTGAACCTTTTTGTAATCATTGTGTTTTAGCTACTTCAATGGATTACCAGGTTTATAGTCCAAATAACAGTGGCAATGTACATGCACTACAGGTCGCGGCAATGTACATGCACTACAAGTGGCGGGCTTCGTGATTCTTGTTCAACAACCGTGCCAATCTACATGCATGGTTGTTGTAGGCAGAAAAAGACTTGGCATAAAATCATTTGTCCCAATATTTGGTCACTGAAAACAAACTTTGGGTAAAAGCAGTGTCCCAACATTTATGTAACCGGACTTTGGATAAAATAGCCATGTCCATTGTAATGCACCTTGAATGTGCCTCGAAACAAGTGATGTTTCCAATAAAAGGTGCAAGTGAAAAGTTTGGTTAAAATTTCATTGCGCGAAATTCAAATACCCAAACCTTAGCTCAAATTTTGCTAAATAGGGTGGTCAACGACAACTATTACTTGGTCAATGCTCAATCAACGCTATAGTCCCTGCTATGCCAGAGGCAAGGACTAATAAGAATAGAAACAAACTAGACCTGATAGCAATACAATGGAGCTACCAAAAAAAGGGAGAGCGTAAGATGGGAAAGATATTGTATAAAAACAAAACCATGCATATATATAAGCATTATAAATTAACATGACGATGGATGTGTATATTGATACTCTAAGGTGTCTATCGTCATAGCGAAATTTGAGACTATGGTAAAGACGATACTTATGTCTGTTGACATGGAATGGTAGTATGTCACCAACCAAGAATGTCCAAGACAAAAATGTAAAAAACTTTGAGTTGACTTTCATAGGCACAAATGGGGTTTAGTAAAATGGTTTATTAATAAATAATATATATGTACCAAGCCAATATATAACATGATAACCATGCTAACTGAGGCTATTAGCTGGTGTAGAAGATGCAGTGAGACAAACCCCATAGCTGGGGCGCATGTAGCCCCAGAAAATTTAAGCAATAATTGTAATATAAAGTAACATGGAAAGAGAATTGTGAAAATTCAAGGGCAAGGAAAAACATACAATTGCAAGCTTTGGGATTTAGTTTTATTATAAGCATGTCTCATTACTTAGGGTGAGACCTAGAGTTGTCTTAGTACTATGGGATAATATTTTAAAAAGGGGAGATGTAATTAGTAAAAGGAAAACCCACGATTATAAACCCATATTAAACCTTCTACATGAGAATTTAATTAATGAAAAAAACTAGTGGATAGTTAATGTGGCTAAGACTAGGACCACTTGAACCGGAGACAAAGATGATACCTACCAAGGCTAGTAAGATGAAATAATTGTTTTAGAATGCTATAATAGTTGGTGTCATACGTTGTGATGTTGCTAAAAAAAATCAGTGGTTGCAAGCCATCATTTGGACAAGGTAAAGCAATTTTCCTTGAACGTAAAAGAACCGAAGAGAAAGATGACTACTATGTGAAATAGTCCCATAGGACAATTAACTATTGTTATGAAAGGCAAAACTACTAATGGCTAACAATTTAGTCATAGTAAAAATACTCTACTGATAACTAAGGTAAAAGTATGCTAGGATATGTTATGCAGGAAAAGATCTAGTAGGAAACAAATATATATATATATATATATTTTTGGTTGAGAACCCAATCTCCAATTACATTCCAACATCAAACTCTACCAATTCACAAGTTAAGTCAAGTAAACGCTCAACACATAATGCCAAGCCATGGGATAGGAATATATAAGGATGCACTACACAAGTATATACAAGAGAAAAATAACATATAATTTACAACAAGAAACTGTCTTACAAAATTATGAAAGGGCCAAATGAAAGACACTTGGACAAAGTAGACAATATGAATACAACAACAAATATCCTAAATATTTGTACATGACTACTGCCCATTTGAATTACGATAAAATCATAATCATGCTACTCAAGATGACAATGCACTAACTATAATCCATTAAGAAGGACAAGAATAATAAATGATTTTGAAATATTATTATTAATGTCTAAGAAGTGCAAATGGAATTGTCTTTCCACCGTCTAATTTTTTATGGGACCACAGGGGGCCGTGTTGAATGGCGAACCTTAGGATAAGTAAATAAAAAAGAAATATGTGTGTATATTTATTATTGATGAGCTCTTATTAACTGCATGATGCCAATCTTTGTTGAGTTGGAATACATTTTTGATAGACCATGCTGAATTTATAGATACAGATTAATGGTGCATATAACCAAGTTTGAAATATATATATATATATTCCTAAATGATGATTAATATTAATCATAATGACTATGTATATAGGTCGAATCAGAAAGAAGCATTCCCTGCCGGACCTCTACACATTCTCGATCATAATAGAGATTAAACACTTCAAATTAAAAAAGAGGGGTTATTTGAGAGCATGAAAATTTTATGCATGAGACATATTCCAACTTATATTGAAAGTTAGGAAACACTCAAGATGGGAGACGTGACATCCCAAAGAAAAGTAAATATTTAATTTACTTTTACCAAATTAATTTGATAAACTTTAATTTACGAGGAAAGCTTGGTAAAATTCAAAATATATTAAATTATTTATTTTAATTTATTTAAAAGAAAACAGTTATGGTTAGCCATGAAATTATTCCTCTCCCTAAAAATAAGTAATATCAATTGAGATAAATATTATTACGTGTATAACTTAAAATAATGTAATATATTAATACTTAGCTAGTATAAATCAATTAAAAAATTTATGAGATCAAGCTAAGAGGGGAGTTAATAAATAAAAGTTATTAAAAAGAGAGTAAAAAAAAACAGTTACAACAATTACAATGGTGGGATAGATGGCACAACAAAAAAAAATTGTTTAAACCAGAATGGCCATTATCATAATGCCTTTTGAGGGACGAAGATTAAACTGAAAAATAATTAAAAAAGTAGTGCATTTGAAATTATATATATATATATATATGTTGGAATGTATAAATTTTGGTTTAGTGAATATTAATTTTGAGGATTGTGCAGTCTAATATTCCATTGTTATATATATATTATAAATTATGCTCATGTGATACAAAGCTCCTTCGACACTGCACATATAAATAACAAATGCATGGTATTGCATTACTCCGCTAATATGATATATAACAATTTGGACTTCTAAACTTTTTGTTAATAACAACAGAGTCTAACAAATTGGGCCACCCCAGAAACATTAGAAAAAGTTTTCGGTTTTCATGAAACACTACGTAACAACATAAATAAAACCAAATGCATGGTTTTGTGTTACTCCACGGGAAGAAATCATTTTAATTTTTGAGAAATAAACAGTGAATTTGCCTTTCCCATTGTGCCAAATTTAAAAATAAAATAAAAAAATTGCAATGGATATAGTAGCCTCTTGCAAGGTGTTTTCTTAATAGGGAACGAGAACATGCACGATGATATAAGCATATTCTTAATCCAATTCTTCCATTCGTTTTAAATTTGATTGGGGTGTGTATATGGACGTTGTTCTCCTAGTATTGTTGAGAGTTGTTCGTCATGTGCTCTAGCAATGGAGATTTGAATCTGATTAAAGATAAAATTGTCAATGATGTGGATATGAGAAATAGGGTGGGGCCTTTATCCTTGTGGCCCTTCTTTGGATAGCAATTTTCATTTTAATTACCGGCTGGCCACAAACATGCTGGCTATTCTTTTCTGTCAATGATTACATTCTAGGCCATGCTAGATACTCGATTTATTACTTTGCATCGAACAAATACAAGGTAGTTTTTAACCTTTTATGTTCTTTTTTATTTTGTGGGTTTGATTTATCTTCTGTGTTTATGTTTATAAAAAAACATGTACAAATAGATATATTTGTGGTATTTTTATTGTTGAATTAGACACATTAAATTCAAGGTGCACACCCTATGCAATATTTATTAAATTAATCTTTTTTTTTTTGTAAACTGAGGCAGTTTTTTTTCTATT
This sequence comes from Pinus taeda, assembly GCA_000404065.3. NCBI lineage: Eukaryota > Viridiplantae > Streptophyta > Pinopsida > Pinales > Pinaceae > Pinus > Pinus taeda. Next base: position 10,331 of record APFE031689350.1, read on the forward strand.
AACAACAGTTAATGAAACTATGTACATACATAGAGATCCACCATCCGCCCCGGAGGGAAACCGGGTAGGGAAACCTCCAAAAGACAGAGTTTATCATCTCACAGCTCTAGAACGAGCACAGGCAGTTGAAAACTTACTAACAAACTATCAGCTCACTAGAGATACCTCTTTAATGCCTGTTACATACTACAAACTGAGCCAAAACTACTTCTAATGGTCCTTATCATTTCAAATTGAAAACATAGCAAAGTGAATCAATCATCCATGATCTCCAGTTTCACCTCTTCCTCGCGGTGCACCTTGGTTAACAGCTTCAGACTACTTTTGATATCCTCAAGTTGCCTACCCTGATTCAGCAGCGCAGAACGTAGAATCTTCATTTCCTCTTTCAGGCTCGGGTACCCTTGCACAATCTTCGTCATTTCCTCCGCAATTTCTTCCATTGCTTTGGTGAGCAGACACTTCATTACCTAGTACATATGCAAAGCCTGTTTATACTAAGAGAGGCGACCCCTGGTGTTACCTGGGTCCGGCAGAAGGGAGCACCAGTCTTCCATCTTAGGATTGGAGGCCTCCTCCAGAACGTTCTTTTCCAGATTCTCTATAATTCTTCTTCTATCCTCATTGGCTTCGTTGTTGTACACACGCTCTGCCTCTCTGGCCATTTGATTCATTGTTCGACACCCTCTTTTCCACTGGTTGGGGGGCCGCGTTTCATTGTCTTTTCTCACAGCTTGCTTGGTTCTTCCGCGACCTCTACTGCCTCTGCTCTTACCTCTTCAGTTGGAAATAATTAATTCCTACTTCTCTATGGTTGTAATTCCCCATTTGAGGAGTTTGTTCCTATATGATAGGAATTTAGTTTCTCCTAGTTTAGTGTGTGGTTGAGAGAATCTCTCAACCACACTAGTGTACGTCTAAGATAGAATTCCTATCTTGAGACTATTGATTGTATAAATATGTGTGTAATTTTCACATTCAACAATTAATAGAATATATTATTGATTGTGCTAATTTTATCTTGGTATCAGAGCCTGAGGGCCTAGCTCCTCGTGGGCTGGGCTGCTCCTGGGCTGAAGAGAATAAAGGTTTTATGAATATTTGTTTGTCCATCATTCTCTGTCCATTAGCTAGGGAAGCACAAACCGAGATCTCGACAGAAACATGGAAAGAGGTCGAATCCTTTTTTCCACCAGAGGGCTTGACATATTCGAGTGTCTGTCTGTCGTGGGACCTGTGGGGGATAATAATGGTGAGAAGCATAGGGAACTCGGCCATGGCGAACGAGATCAAAGAATCCCTGGAAGGCAATGACGTCGAGCGCAAGATCGAGGCTCTAAAGAAGGCGATAATGCTTCTCTTAAACGGAGACACTCTCCCGTAGCTCTTCATCACCATAGTCAGATATGTTCTTCCCTCAAAAGACCATACGATACAGAAATTGCTCCTCCTGTATTTGGAGATCGTTGAGAAAACGAATTCCAAAGGCAAGGTTCTGCCTAAAATGATCCTCATTTGCCAAAACCTCTGAAAACATTAGGGGTGTTACCCTCAGGTTTCTGTCTAGGTTAAATGAGAGCGAGTTGATTGAGCCCTTGCAAACGAGATCAAAGAATCCCTGCGTTCTTGATGTTGTTCAATTACGCTCAGGAGCGTGTGATTGGTTACCTTATTCAGAACCTAGAGGCCGTGCCGAAATGGGGTGATTTGTTGCAGATGGTTGGTCTCGAGTTGATTCGGAAGGTCTACAGGTCGAATCCTGTGGAGAAGGGTAAATACATCAAAATCATCATTTCGTTGCTGAATTCGTCTTCGACCGCGGTCATGTACGAGTGCGGGACAACTCTAGTGAGTCTTTCTTCGTCCCGGACGGAAATCTGAGCTGCGGGGAATACCTATTGCCAGTTGTTGTTGTCGTAGAGTGACAACAATTTGAAGCTAATAGTGCTGGATGAGTTTATGGAGCACCTGAGTTAGCAGTTTCCTGATGGTGGTAGGTGTGGGCCTCCGCCTGCCTCCAGGAGCATCGTTGAGGCGATGCCGATGGTGAAGAATGCGCACCCAAGCATATGTGCGGCCAGGGAAACCGAATGTAGCTGTGGTTACTGTGATGGTGATTTGGTTCATATATTCCTGTTTGTTGGTGATGCTGTTGTAGCTGATGGGGGAAAATTGGATAGTTTTTGTTGTTCGCTTTGATGCTGATTTTAGCTGATTGGATAGCTTTTGGTATAGAACTCTAAATAGTTGCTGCTATGTTTGGGAAATAATCATCTTTGGGCATGGGTAGAGAAATTAAATTTGAAGAGTTTATGTTGTATTCTCTTGGAAGCATGTTTAAATATTATTGAGCTTAGCTAACTCAATGTAGGAAAAGTTGTTTTTTGTTAGAATTCACGACACTAACGAATGACAGGTTAAGCATGGAATTCCAAGAAGTTATTTGAACATACAAGGATGCCTAAGATGAGAACAATGAATAGATGAGACAAAGCAGCAGTGACAACGGTTATGATGGACAACAAAGTAGATTTGTTTGAGTTAGTGTGGCTTGTGGAATAGACTCCCTAGCATGTTGTAATAGTCATTGTATGTACTCAGAAACTCCAAATGTTGAAGTATGAAATGTAAGCCTTGTAAAGGCATTTTAAAGTTCGTGCTGATCTTAAAACCACTTTGTACTGGTTTATGGTTAGCCTGAAACCATCTTTTGTAACTGTAATGTGATGGTTGGTGGTGAGCCAGAAACCATCTATAGAGCCTTAGTGGCTACAGGAGTTGCCCGGTGGTGGCAAGTGGAGATTGATGCTCGGTAGCAGCAGATTTGATTTACTCGGTGGTGGCGAATTGGGGTTCCGTGATCGGACCTACCCGGTGGTGGCGAATCAGAGCTCTGTGATCTTCTCGGTGGAAGCAGATCGGTGTTTTGCCCAGTGGTGGCATATTGAAGTTGGCGGATTTGCCCGGTGGTGGTAAATCGGACTTGCCCGGTGGTGGCAGATTGCCTTTGTGGTTGTGTGTATACAGGAGCTTTGTGCTCGTAGGATCAGGTGGACTGCAGTAACACCTGGCTCGGACTCAGATGATTTTTTCTGAGTAGAAGGGGATTGGCGCATTTTTCGAGTTGACAGCAGTGCCAGGAAGGCCAACTGGCGCGTCTGTTAGGCCATTAATCGCGCCAATTGGTGCAGGTTTTACATTCAGGATTGCACCAATTCACCTTCAAGGGGATCCACAGGATCAGAGAAGTTGTGGATCTGTCCGAGGGTGGCATATTGTGTTTTTGGAGGTTTTGTACATGCAATTCGCCTGATGGTGGTGGATTTGACTATCATGACAAGTAGTCATTAAGGGGGGGAGTTGGAAATAATTAATTCCTACTTGTCTATGGTTGTAATTCCCCATTTGAGGAGTTTATTCCTATATAATAGGAATTTAGTTTCTCCTAGTTTAGTGTGTGGTTGAGAGAATCTCTCAATCACACTAGTGTACGTCCAAGATAGAATTCCTATCTTGAGACTATTGATTGTATAAATATGTGTGTAATTTTCTCATTCAACAATTAATAGAATATATTATTGATTGTGCTAATTTTATCTTCTTCTAGGATGACTTTCCCGCTTATTACTTTGGCTTCCTTGGCCGACCTCAAACCTCCCTCTCCCTCTGCATTCATCTTGCCCTTGCCTCATCTCACCTTCTCTGTTTATTCCTTCATCCTCCGTCCCCGCCTGAACCTTCCTCCTCGTCCTTTCCTCGCTCTCTTTAACCCTCTGATATTTCTTCGTTCCCTGTATGTTGTCGTCCTCTTGGTTCCTCTGATTACCTGGATAGCTCATCATTGTACCAACCTCCTCCCTCTCAACTCTTACCTTCCTGCCGCCCTCCGCCATAGTCGCTTGCCCTATTTGGGAACAGGATTCACACACTTTACATCCGGTCTCAGTCACCGTCGCCATCTTGCATGTCCTGAATTTATTAGCTTCGATGTCTTCATCAACTTTCTTAGCTCTATTGCCACCTCGTCTGCCCACCCTCAACACTTTGCACTAATCATTTTAGTATTCACGTGGTACTCTTTTGAAACTAGAAATTATAAATTTTAATTATATGGATTTATTTATAGTAGGATCACACAACCAATATTTGATTTCTCTACAATTTCAATATGTGCAAAAGGGTTTGACCTAAAAGATTAATGATTTTTATGCTAGCATTTTTTTGAGAACGAATCTATTAAGTGTTAGTTTGTACCACTATAGAATTCATGTTAGATGATTGAAAAATAGTCAATCTTCAGATTATATTCATTTAACAAATAATAATAATTTTAGGTTAATAATTAATTAACAATAATTACCTCTCCAAATCTATATGACCAAGAACATGTTGGCATCTTGGAAGGATCTTTTTTGGGAGAAGCTTTCTCTGAGGTTATTAATGTTAAGTTTCAGACTGTTGCTCAAAATTGGTAGAGGCTCATTTGTTTAAATATACTTAGATTTTGCTCTGATTATTTGTTTTTTTATCTCATTTAAAGAGTAATTAACACAATATCCTTAGAATTGTAAAATATGTGTAACTAATGCCACACCCTTAGAATTATTAAATATGTATTTTCTAGCTGAGGTTGGAGGTTGGCTCACAATAATCAAATCACCAAATCACGAGTTTTAAGAAAGTGTTTGGCCATCTCAAAAGAAGTAACGACGACAATGACAACAAAGTATAAGAACAGAAAGAAAATAGGGTTTTATTTGTTAGCGAGATATTTAAGATCACAGTGAGTAAGCAATTGGAGTATATTTCCGGTCATAGGCCATGGAAAGGGTCCTAAAGGAAATCTAGTGTTATTTCTTCTCTTGTGTAATAACCATTTGAAGAGAAAAGATAAGACTAACCCAACAAATTAGGAAAATCCATAATGCACACTCTTAGTAGGAGCTACAAGGAAGGGAGAAGTGTTTGCTATTTAAAGCCACCATGGGACTCATAGAGATTTGTTGAGATATATAAAAAAAAAAAAAATTATGATGAGAATTTGAAATAATTTGTTCAATTGTTTGGTGATTCCATTCGAAAGAATATTTGGAATCCCACCATATAAATATTTTATTGCCTAAAATAATTATTTGTGGTACAGGTCTCGTCCACTTCCCAATAGGTGCCTCTCCCACTTTTGACAAGGAGGCCTGTGCTTCTCTGATCATCCATTCTTTCTCTGGTGGTAAGAATGGTCTTCAGAAAAAGTGTTTTGGTTTAAAAAAAATCAATGTCATCTCCAAATTTGACTGAGGTCTTTTATGAGAATTTAATATTATTCTATTTAACAAGAAAGGATTATTAGACAAATTTATTCTATTTTTACATATGCAATTTTATATATGGTCACTATTCCACGAGTTTGAGGGAATGTTCCTTTCCATTATTTTTCATATCTAAATTTGACTAGGGTCTTTTATGGCAACTTATTATTATTCTATTTAATAAGAAAGCATAGTTGTCTAGATTTCTTTAGGATTTTTTGTTTGTTTTGTTTCTTGCGAGTTATACTTCATTTTATTTTGTGATTGGATTTCTTGGTTTTATAATCAAAGGAAGTTTCCCAAAAAATTTCTCAAGGCCTTTGAAATTGAGGTTTTGAATTTCAATGCATCCTTTAAGATCATTTGTTTTTGCATTTCAGAAGCATTAAATATTGGAAGAATTGGTAGTTAAGACATCAACAACATCACATCTTCAACCAAATTCATTATGTAACTTAAATATTTTTGCAAAAATCTAGATCGAATGTCTTCTACCTTGATTTACAAGCTTGTTTTTGGTATAAATGATGTAGTGAACTTCAATAGTTTCAAACTCTAGGTGCCAACACACTTAGCAAAGGAGGTGAAGATTGTGCATCCACAAAAGACCCAACTCTAGATTTTAGACCTCCATGTCCAGAAGATACTCGTGACACTGCGATGCTCAGATTCAGTTTCTAGACATGTAACGATATAGGATGGCGAGTAGATAAGCTAAAATGAAATGTAAGATCTCGAGATATTTAGTAGAGAATTCTTTCGACAAATTCAGTGCAACCTTATTTAACGAGATTCTACAGACTTTGAGTACTTAATTTGCACAAGATTGGACATTACAGCTACAGAACAGACGGAGAGCATCACAGAATATGAAGAATGCTTTAGACGCTTCAGATTCTGACAGATATGTGTTTTTGCCTACATTGGTGTTATAGGCACACCACCAACTTCAGCATTCCAAATCTACAAAGCTTGATCGTTGGGGAAGATCAATTAGGGGAGACACCATATTATCATATTTGGTGAGGAATTGGAGAGGTCTTATGAGGTGGAGTAGGAAATCAAGCTAACAAGCACAAACTTAAAGTGATTTTTTGTCCTAATTAGGCACGCAATCCTCTAGATATTATTAAGTCTTTATTAGTACATTAGAGAATAAGTGGGAAGAGGTCATGGCATATACCTCTCTTTTTCTGTATATTGAACTTTAATGGTAGGAATTTCATTCGTTGACTTGTGAACAAGGCAATTCTTTCCTAAGAAACTGAAATGAGTCTGGAAGAAGCCAAAATCTTGGCTAAGCATCTGCAACTAATAATTTATTTATTTCATCAAAGTTACCTAGAGATTTCACCAGATACAATCCAAATGAATAAACTCCTAACAAAGGTGGAAAATCAACCCACAAAGGGTATGTCACAAGCGGTGAACATATCTGGATAAAGAGGTAACAAACCTTATTTTTAACCACCCGCTCAATTTGGACCCCATTGACAAGTTTGTACTTTTATGTAATTTATTACTTTTTATTTATAATGTAAATGTATTCCCAGTCATTATAACGTTTCGCAAAAATATCCCCACAAGATTCTATAAACATACAGTTTTTGAAGATCATACACAAAATTTCATTCAATATTTAAAAATAAATCTATGAACTCTACAAAGAAAATTTAGCAAAACAAAACTAAATTTCAGGAAATATACCCTAAAATTTCTGTAAATTACAAAGCTCCCAATCAATATCACAAACATTTAATTTAATTAATATGATTAATTTATTGTATGTTTAGTTAATTATATTAACCACTTAATTTATATGTTGAATTTATCATATTTCACAAACATACTCATTTAAAACTATGGTTAATCCACCAAAACCAAAATACTATTATACTTCTTATTCACAAAAAATATTCTAAAAGAGATTAGCCTAATTACTTCCTTTCTAAAAAATAAGCTGCCATGACATATTGAAGATGGAAGCTTTACCTTGGAGGCATTGGGAACCCATGGGGACTAAGTCATGGTGTCCATTGTCAGTTTTGTGCTATCAGTGCTTTGTGAGTATTTTCTCTTGATTTGCTTCTTTGTTTATGTCTAGTGTATGGCCATACCATTTTGTTTATGTGTCATATTTTTATTGGTTGTTCATGATTTTATTCTTGGTTGATTTTGGTTCTTGCCTTTTATGTTTTGAGAGCCTTGGGAATTGGTTTGGAAGAGGGAAAGTTAATGGATATTGGGGAGAGCTTTGTGGTACCCAACAGGTAATGTAAGACTCAAATGAAGCTCGGTGAATGTATAAGGGGAGTTAAAGGCAAGAGTATGACAACCAGTTTTGTTGATTGGGTCCATTAGGTAAAATGGACGATGGTAGGTAAAGTAAATGGATTTAAGGCATCATATGCCTTGGCTATGCTGGGAACTATTTTTCTCGATGTTGTGCATGCAGTGCATAGATAACGAGAGTTCTGAAGGGATCATTATTGTTTTATGCTAATGCTTGTATGCATATATGTATGTATGTATGATTTTGTCTAACAGGCTTGTCAGGGATCATTCTTGTGGAGGACTGATTGCTTATGCAGGTGAATGGCATGAAGAGATTCCTGGTCTTATGAGGAATTGAGTGGGAAGAGTAGCCCTAATAGATCTATGAGTTTAGTATCATGTGGATATGAATAAATATTATGTGTTTATACTGTGTCTATGTTTATGCTATGGATACATCATCACAATGAAATTAGTGTGATCTACGACATGCTGGGACAAGTATGGATAGTGGAAAGACACTTGAGGAAAGGTTTCCTAGTAGAGATAATGTGGTATATGGATGTGCAATACTATTGTTCTGTATCTATCGTATAGGTTTTACCTATGGTGTTGTGTACATGTTTTATATGTGGTCCTATGCACATATGGTGTTGTGTACATGTTGCATAACATTTCTATGTAAATATGGTATTGTGTACATGTTGTATAGTGGTGCTATGTATTTATGGTGTTGTGTACATGTTGTATAGCAGTGTTATGTACATATGGTATTGTGTATGTGCTGTAAATGCGGTGTTATGTACATATGGAGTTGTGTACCTGTTTTATATGTGACGTTATGTACATATGGTGCTATGTATATGTTGTATATATGGTGTTGTGTACATGTTGGATAAGCAGTGTTGTGTACATATGGTGCTATGTACATGTTGTATATGTAGTTTTGTGTACGCACAGTCATGTACATGTTGTATATGCGGTTTTGTGTACGCACAGTCATATGTACATGTTGTATATGCAGTGTTGTAAACATATTATGTTGTATGCATGTTGTACATGTGGTTTTGTGTGTGTGATTGTACATTTGGTGTTTTGTGCATGTGGTGATATGTACATGTTTTACATGGGGTGCTATGTGTAGGGGGTGTTGTGTACATGTCGTTCTTGTGGTGTTGTGTACATGTGGTGCCGTGTACATGTCATGCTGTGTACATGTCGTGCATGCGGTGCTGCGTACATGTGTTGTTGTGCACACATTTTCCAACTGGTGCTTTGTACATGTGGTGTTTTGTACATGTTGTTCAGGTGGTGTTGTGTACATGTGGTACTGTTGTACATGTGGTATTGTGTGCATGTCATACATATTGTGTTGTATACATCCAGTACTATGTTATTTGTATTGTGTATTCATTGTATTGTGACATGTGTATTCATTGGGTTGCACCATGTGTACGTATATGTATTGTGTTGTACACTACGTGTACGTGTATGTATCTTGTTGTGGTGTACACTGGGTGTAGGTATAAGTGTTGTGTTGTACACCGGGTGTAGGCGTATGTGTTATGTGGTACACCATGTGTGTGTATCTGCGTGTAATGTAAATTGTATGTATGTGTACATGATTGAAGATAAGAGAAGGTTTTGGGTGTTTTCTAGGTTTGGAAACTGATAAAGCGTGTGTATAGAAAGGAAAAATAACAAAGGCATAAGCAAGGAATGACTAAAGGATAAGTATCAATATTTTATTTCAATTTTATAATGCATATGATCTATGACTCTTATTTATGATGGTTACATGCGATATATGATTTTGATTATGCTGGTTGTGTTTTGAGCTAACAGAATGTGATATGTTTATACATGATGTTTTTGTCAAAGATCTAGTTTGACTTGTTGTGATAGGAAGTAAAAAAAATGCAAGTGCACTTTATTGACAAACCACCATTGAGGTATGACGTGAAATTATTTCAATTTATTTTGAATCTAATGGAAATTATGTGCTTGGTACAAGAAAGCATGAAAATGCCTGGTTGGGTGGTTGAAACTGATTGCAATAATTAGTAGTAGTAACAAAAAGGAATTGGAACAACCAACAATATGTTAGTAAAGAACTTCGAGAACAGGGCCATTATGGGAAACTGGTACCCAATAGTGTCCATTGATTTCCATTATCATGCTACAACTAGTATGATGGTTTTGAGGTAGGAATATGACTTGGTTTTTGGACCTTTCAATGCGAGGAAACCCATCCAAGGGAGGGGTCACCCAAGGCACTGTGTAACAGAGAAGTAGATTTCTGTGGAACTTGGAAGGTGTGCGACTGCACGTAAGGGGGTGCCAAACATTTTGAGGAACTGTGTACCAGAGAAGGGAAGGTCAGGGGATACATTGATTTTGGTCATTAGCATTGCTAGATGGAATCAAAAGCACAATGGAAGCATGCCCTATAACAATGAGTCGATAATTATTCACTAAGAGGACAAGTGGCATAGGATTGTAGCATTGGACATTGGATGCAGATTTAACTTTGTAGTGGATTATGGACTTCCTGTGAAGGAGGTGAATCATGATACTACTTTTGAGGGTGAAGGTGTGAGCCTTTGGATTCCCTTGTTTTTGATGTGGGTATTGTATCATTTTTTTTGTTGGTTGAGAAAATATCTATATTATTATAAATATTGTATCAAGCTAGATTTATAAAGGTCCATAGACAGTATGATTATTTGTTGGTTGAAGGAAATGTGCATGAGTGCATATTTGGTTGTTATTGTAAATACAGTAATGAGTTGTGTTATAAAGCTCTAGTAAGTGGTATGTTTGTTATGTTTTCAACAAGATGTCATTGTAAATACTGCATTGAGCTATGTTATAAAGCGCCATGGGAATTATGTTTTGTTTTAAATGGATTACTTGTTTATAGGTGTCATTGAACACTGAGGATGGTGTTCCTCCAAGGGGGATGGTTTTGTAACAACCCTAGTTGAATTTCCATGTAAAATAATATAAGACCAAGGTCATGGGAAACACATTCCAAGTTGAATGGTGGGAAAAACATCCTAGTCGGTGTCACTTTTAGTTTATTATGGCTAAAGAAATTGGAAAAGGTAGTGAAAATGAAAAGTGGCATTAATTGGCATTTATTTATGAAAATAATGGAAAATAGGACAAAAGGAAGGTGAAAGGTCACATAATTGCATTTGAGGAAAAATGAAGGAAAAATGAAGGAAAATGAAGAAATTAGAGACCTCAATCATAAAGAGGCTTTCGAGGACTAGTTCATGGATTTTGTTAGTGTTAGGTTTTGTCAGTTTAGTCTTTGGCACTCCCATTCTATTCTCCCTCTCTCATACTCTTGGACACTTAGAGTTTTCTTGGACTAGCGCTTTTGGAGCATTGAGACATGCTTGGGTTTTGGAGAGAGAAGAAAAAGGAAAAGAAGGAAAGTGTAAGAGGATAGCAAGATCAATAGGTACAACGAGTTTTTCTTTGTAGGTACCGAGTTGTATGTATGATTTTCTTGATATTTTTAGCATGCATGGTATATGCATTTGGTTATTTGGTAATGATCTGTCATTGCCTTGGAGCATTGTCTGTATTGGCAATGGTTTTTCCTAGCCTTTCCATTTCCTAGATAGACATAGTGTTATGGGTTTTACCATTTTGTTTTCTGGTTGGTGCTCATGTTCCTTATGGCTATGGGTTGAGTTATTAGTTCTTGGAGCCTTGGCTGGACAAACGCTCTGGAAGCCCTGTAACAACTTGGGTTGAGTTACTAGTCCTGGAAGTCTTGGTTGGACTAATGCTCTAGAGCCCTTGGTGGCTTGATTTACTAGTCCTAGAACCTTTGGTTGGACAAATTCTTGCGAGCCCATCCACAACCGTGGGTTAAGTTACTAGTCCTAAAAGATAGGTTAGAACAAACGCTCTAGAGCCCTTGACAACATGGATAGAGACAAATCTGGTGATGGTTAGTGATGTCTGACTATGAAGTGGAATCACTGGTTGAGGGTATAGGTGGTTTTGCCTCTGGAAGCCCTAGTTTTGTTTCTTGGTTCATTTCATTAGATTCCACATTCATGCTTGAAATATGGTATGGGGGTGATTGGCTAAAATAAAGATTTGGTTCAACCCAATCTATGGTCAAGTGGTACATGGAAGTCCCTGACTTGGTTAGCGTTTGCATATGTTAATAAGAGATATTTTCCTCTTGTGTATTATGAGTAAATTTTCTTGTTATTATGTGATTTTAATGAATGTTTTATCATTGTTAATATGTTGGCTATATGTTGGTTATATGTTGGATATATGTTGGTTATAAGAATGGTTTATGACATAATTTAGCTATGGCTCTCATCATGTTTTTATTAGTGAATGAATGGATAATGAGTTAATGACCTAATATATGATAATGCAACTATTGTGAGAGGGCATCATGCCCTCTTGATGAATCTCAGATAAGTATGAAGTCCCTATGTTCATATTTGTTTTTTTGACCTGTACATTACATGTTCATGATATGTTTGATGAAATTCATGTCATTGTTAGGATGTGTTAGGTTAGGCCCTTGTTCAAGTTTTGCATTAGAGGTCTTGTCTTCTTGTTATTTATCATTTATGAGAATTTCATCAAGTTTTGGGTAGAGGCCTGGGTCCCAGCCTCGAAAAGTTAGCTCAGAATTTGGGGTCGCTAGCACAAAACTACTTGAAAAAGACTATAGTGGCATGGAGGCGTTGTTGTTGGAGAGACTAGAGGGTTATTGACCAAAATATTGATTAGGGGCAAAAATTTGATAAGAAATCAAAGTGCTCAGAATCATTCAAATCCCAAACAACCTTTTCCATCTCAGCGATACGATCCCAATACAACTTGTTTCACTGAAATCAAAGTTCGTATGAGAAAGATAGGGACTTCTGTCCGCTTTGCCAAACAGAGGAATTTTGCAAAAAAAATAATATAGTCATTTCCCTATTAGTAGTCCATACTGTTGCTGTGGTAGGTTACTGTGTAGGTCAAAGGGTTTATCAACAACCAGTTAATTCATGACAAGTGGTGCTTTTTGATTGGTCTACAGTTTGATGAGTTGCTATTTTTTTATTGGACAGGGGAGGACCAATGAGAAGAGGACATGTGGCAAGCTTGGAGGCCACCACATGTCCCTCCCTAAAGGCCTAGAAAAATCGACACGTAATGACAAAATGTTATTGGCAGGTTGATGGAGTCAAACCCACAACCTAGCCCACACAAGCACCAAGTGTTACCACTATGCCGCACCAATGTTTCTTAACATACGATGGGTGAAATTTGTATTTAATGTTATAGCACATGGAGGATGGGGAAGGAGAGGACCAACCCCCTCCACATGTGACCATACCTAATAACCAGTGCTAACACTAATCGCGCGAGTTTAATGTGCTAAGTGATTTTAACTATAATTAAACCATGATTATCACTTAATTAATTTCATATTTAGTTGCCAGTAGTTTGGCCTATCCGACAAATCCAGCATTGCTCCAAATTTGGCAGGGTTAACTGGAGTTTCACTAGATTTGGTGGAGCTTTCCTAGGGAAAAATGATGAGACGATAACTTTTTCATTATTCAACCGATTTTGGCTCAAAAAGAGTCATTCCTAGATGATTTGCATTCTTTGAATGCAATGGAATAGGCTGCAGAGGAAGAAAGGCACTTTTGTACGTGATTTTTCTACTTTGAATTTTAAGAAATCTTAGAGCCACTAGCAGAGGAGGTGAAGCTAAATCAGCTGATGTCCAATTGTAGAGCTTGGATAGTCATTTTTTGGGTTTTTGGATCTTTTGAATTCAATGGAGTAGGTTGCAAATCCATTGGAGCACCATAGGTGCATGCCATAAGAGAATTAACCATTAGTCCAAAGAGGGCCTAGCCATTGAAGCAGGTCCAACGAGATGTATCCCAGGAGGGGTGAAATCCTTTATCATCTTTGTTTTATGATTTTCCGTGTTTTACTTCTCTACAAATTTACTTGCTATATATGTGTTTTAAACAACTAATTAACCTCATAAATTTCTCTTAAAAGACACTCAACACTTGACACATAATTCCTTGCATTTTGGTTAATTTGAGACGATCCTAAACACACTTCTTTTTATACTGACGAGGGAGCTTGCATAGCATTAACAATTTTTCCCAACATTCAAATCAAGTTGGTATCAAAGCACTGTTAGCTCATTTTAACACTAAGATGGTTTGCCAAGGTTAGCTAGAAAATTAGTTATTGTTTTTGTATTTGTGCAAGGAGAATTTAACTATGTGCAAGTTTATGTGTGTAAGATGAAGAAGGGAGATGGTATGAGATGCTTCTTTCTTGACAAACTTTTTGAAGCTTTGTGAAGCTTTTTTATGCATTACAAGTGTGATGGTAGCTTCAACAAGTGATGTTTCTAATCCATCTTCCTTAGCAAGACTTTTTGATTTAGAGATGTTGCAAGGTCTTATCATCGTGAGAGATATGGTGCAAGAGATGAATGAATATAGGAAGGAGGACACTATACTTCAAGAGGAGTTGATGGCCATGAAGGAGGAGAAGAAAGATCTTCTTGAAAAGATGTATGAGATGGAGATTCAACTCCATGATGCCAAGGAAACCCTAGCCAAGTATGTGCATGAAAATGAGGTATGTAATTAAAGTTTATCTTCAATTTCCCCTAAAAATGAATGTTTTTATGCTTTTGAAAGACATGCTAGAGGAATAGGATCCAAATTATTGATGAAGATGGGTTATGAAGGTTAAGGGTTAGGCAAACATGCACAAGGCATTGTTGAGGCAATTGTTGTTGAGGAAAGGCCTAGGTATTTTGGTCTTGGTTATGGAAAACATGATGGAGAATGCTCCAAAGCCAAGGAGGCACATGAAGGTGTTCCAAGAAGGAATTTTATTACATGCTAACTACCTCAAGCTTGTGAAGTTTGTTTTCATGAGGAATGCAAAAGTTTTATAACTACTTTGCAAAAATATGCTCATAAGCATGCAACTAGTGGAAATGAAAAACAAGACGATGTTGAAAGCTCTAAGGTCATTGAAACCATTGTTGGTATTCCGAAGAGAGCCACTACCTCATCAAATTCACCTCTTCAAGAAGGCAACAAAGGTGAATGTGCAAGGTATAAATCTGCCTTTAATTAAGTTTTTTTTTATAACGATAAACATGGTAAATCTTCACATAGGATTTGGAGAAAATTTACATGTTCCTCTTATGGTTTGAATAACTATATATTTTTAGGTGTTGGAAGAGGATAGCCATACACAGGAAAATTTAAAAACAAAAGAGACCAAAAGCCAAAGGTCCATTGGATAATGGAAAACATGTTGAAAAGAAGATGCGATTATTTTGCACTCATTTCCATAAGAAGGGTCATCTTGTAGACAAGTGTTGGACTTTACATCAAATAAGTCATCCACGACATTTGAAGAAGGTGGAGAGAGATTTTGGAAAGAATGGAAAAGAGGATTCCATAATTGATGTGGGTCAGGATGATACACATGATGAAGTGTCGCTTAAAGAAGCACCATTGAAATGGTTCGGAAAGAGATGGTTAGATTTCTTAACCAATTAAGGCCTTTCATTTCTTTTGATAATTGATGCAAATATTACCTTATTTATGCATTTCCTTGTTATTTGGATGCATTTCTTTTCACCTGAAAGTATGTTTCATATTGCATGAAGAAAGATGTTGGAAAAGTACAGTTATGATTGACTCACTTAAATGCATAAAAGATGGCAATTTGCAACTACAAATTTGAATACATGTTGCATTCTTGAACTTGCATGTTTACGCTAGGAAGGTGTTTGAAAGTGGAGTATGTTGACTCACTATATTGCAACAAATTTGGTCATTTCAACTCTTTAAATACTCATACATACCAATGGGATTCTTGTACTTGTGAGAGATTTGATCATTTTTATACATGCATGAGAGTTTGTGTGTGTTAACAGTGGAATTTTTAATAGTTTCATTGTGCTTGAACATGCATGAGTGATTGACTTGTGTTGGTTGATTGCTTCGTTAACATGTATATTTTCAACTTGAGAATTTTGATTATTTGCACATGTATGAGTGTCAGCATGTGTGGTCGATTCATTGTTACATGTATGTTATATCGACTTGGAAGAGTTGATTTTGTCTCCAAAGATGAAAGGGATATGTGACGAATTGTTTCATGAGAATGTGGAATTCTTGTTGTAAATAATCAAGTTGTTGCACATGCTTTTGCTTGACTTGAAAGTCAGTTGTTTGAAGAAGCATGTTTTGTCGAATTGTGTTTAGTCAATGGTTTATACACCAAGATGTAAGAGTACATGGCGATTTTTACATGATGTGACATTTGTTGCTTTGAAGAAGCAAAATGAAGATGTCGTCAAGTTATATTCTTGCATGAGTGTTTTTCAAGGTTAATAATGTTTCTTGTGACAAGATATCACAAGATTTTGGAAGGTCCATGCTTGAGCAAGAGGCACATGAGTAGCCTTGATTCTGAAATCATGACATGAGCAACATGTTAATACTGGAGGATGATGGAATCTAGAAGAGGAAGTGGACAAAAATTCCAAAAACATTTCCAACCATTATAGACCATTTGATGTGTTGACACCAAGAAGCGAAAGAAATGGCGAATGAATTCTTCCAGATGTGGAATTTAGAACAGTGGAGGCAAAAGAAAGGTCATTTATTTTCTTTTTATTACTGATATTCGAACTCATTAATGTAGTTCACTCAGATGGGCTTAGCTTGGAAAAGTGGTTTCCAAGGAGAAACTTGCATCAAATGCATGTGTTGCAAAGGAGGAGCATGATTCTCTGTGGGAATGCCATCAATTAGCTTTCCAAGCACCGAGGGATCACTTTGGTACAAAATGGTGTTTAATTAGCAAGCAACCAACAAGTGTTGGACTGGGTTAGCAACAAAAGGAGAACATTGGTTGAAGTACCAAGCCATTTTCAAGGCAAGGCATGTCAGTGAACCCATGTGGTTGTAATGGAGATTTTTCCAATGGAACCAATTGATAGAACTTGGGAAGGAGAATAGTATTCAAATCTCATTAGATAACTAGATTTTGTGGGTCCAAAAGCCTATCAGTGGGAAGGAGTGATTGGAATCTGGATTAGGGACAAAAATTTTCTCAAAAATAAAATTGCTCTAAATTGCTCAAACCCTGAACAGTCATGTCTATCTCGACGATATGATCCCAATGCAACTCGTTTCACTCAAAACGGAGTTCGTATGAGAAAGATAGGGACTTCTGTCTACTTTGCGAAACAAAAGAATTTTGCAAAAGAAAATACAGTCACTGTCAAGTTAGGAGTCCATACTACTGAAGTGGCAGGTGACTGTGTAGGTCAAATTTTTGGTCAACAACCAATGAGGCAATGTCAAGTGGCGCTTTTTGATCGGTCTATAGTTTGATGAGTTGGCATTTTTGATTGGTTAGGGTGAGGACCAATGAGAAGAGGACATGTGGAAAGTCCCGAGGCCACCACGTGTCCCTCCCCAAAGGCCTAGTAGAATCAACACGCAATGAAAAAATGTTATTGGCAGGTTGGCAGAGTCGAACCCGCGGCCTAGCTGACACAATCACCAAGCATTACCACTATGACATGCCAATGTTTCTTAACATATAGTGGGCACAATTTGTATTTAATGTGAAAACATGTGGCAGATGGGGAAGGAGAGGACTAGCCCCGAAGGCTAGCCCCCTCCGCATGTGACCTTATCTCATAACCAAAGGCCAGTGCTAATGCTAACGATGCGAGTTTAATGCGCTAAGTGAGTTTAACAGTAATTAAACCATGATTATGACTTAATTAATTTTGGATTTAGTTTGTAGCATTTTGGCAGGCCTGAAAAATCCGAATCCACTCCAAATTTGGTGGGGTCAACTAGAGTTTCTCCATATTTGGTGGAGTTTTCTTAGCAAAATCTGAAGAGACCATAACTTCTTCATTATTTGACCAATTTTGGCTCAAAAATAGTCATTCCTAGATGAATTGGATGCTCTAAACACAATGGAATAGGTTGTAGAGGCATAAAAAAACTTCCATACATGATTTTTCTACATTGAAGTTTAAGAAAGCCTAGGGCCACCAGGAGAGGAGGTCAAGCCTAGATCAACTGAAGTCCAATTGCAGAGCTTGGATAATCATTTTTGGGGCTTTTGGGTCTTCTAAATCCAATGGAGTAGGTTGAAAAGACATTGGAGCACTACAGGTGCATGTAATCATAGAAGTGACCTTTAATCCAAAGAAGGTCTAGCCATTGAAGTAGGTCGAAGGAGATGTAGCCCAGGAGGGGTGAACTTCTTTATTAGCTTTATGTTATGAGTTGTTGTGTTTTACTTCTATGCAAATTCACTTGCTATATATGTGTTTTAAACATCTAATTAACCTCATAAATTTCTCTTAAAAGACACTCAACAATTGACACATAATTCCTCACATTTTGGTTAATTTGAGACGATCCTAAACACAATTATTTTTATGCTGATGAGGGAGCTTGCATAACATTAACAAGTTTTCCCAACATTCAGATCAGTTATAGTCACATGGAGGGCTTTTCATGGGAGTGACTGAGGTTCTAGTTCAGTTAAAAAGTAATTTAATTGAGGGTCTGGGCACCTAGAGTGGTTTGTTATCCCCTAGGGATCCTGTAGCTCTTGAGGAAGGTCATTTTTAATTTTGTTTGTTGATTCCTCTTCCTTAAATGCACTTGGGGAGTTGAATCATATCATAGTAATTTTTCATCTCATATTTACCCCGGTGGACCAGTTAGCTTGGGTAGGTGTGGGAGGAGGGTGTTATAGTATATAGGTTATTAAATCTGACTAAATTAAATGTCAAAGTTAGTAGATGTGTGTGTAGAATAAAGGATGTGTAGAAAAATGGGTATGTGTGGGACAAAGAGTGTGCAGGGCGAATGCATGTACAAAGAAAGGAACATAAAAAAATTACCCCACACATGAAACTATTTTAATTTAAAGATTTCTTTTTCATATCTAAATAATATATTTCTTAATGTATTGTTGTGCTTGCTCAATTTCACTTTTGATGATGGCAATGAAAGAGATAATTTTTGAAAGATCAAATCATGGTATGATCTCAATGATGCCTTTTTATAGCTCTTACTATCCATTGTTGTTATGTATAATATGGTGCCTCTATATAGCTCATATTAAGGATTCTCGTTATGTATGTAATATGAAGTTGGAATGTCTGCATCCATTGTGGCATAAGTAGTAATAAAATGTGACTAGTTCATACAAATTTTAATATAGTTATTTAAACCTATATACAAAATGTTTTTAAAGTGACATTTTTTTTAGAAAAGATCCAAGTGCGGAAGTAGTTGTGCGGAACGACAAGTATACAAAATTGAGGATGTACGAGGAGTAAAGGATGTGCAAAAATGGGGGTATGGGCAAGAGAAATGGTGTACGATGGGGAATTCGTATGCAGAGCAAGGAACAAAAACTTTCTTTCACACATGAAATTATTTAATTTAAATGAATTATTTTTTGTACTAAATATTATACTTCTTAATGTATAACATGATTTCTCAATTTTACTATTGAAGATAACATGCATAAACAAATCAAGAAAGTGGAGAGGGATTTTCACCTAGTATCCTTCACAACATATTACAAATATGGGAGGTAGACCCATGTAAAAAATGCCAGTTTCAAATAAGGAAAAAATGTGAGCCTTGCATTTCCTTAATCATGTTAGCAGGGACTATGCTCCTATGCAACTATCCCACTTTTCCATGATATTTTTTATTTCTGGCTAAGCGAAAACTTTTATTTTTTTCTTATTAAACATAAACATTTGAGTGCAATCCAAGAACTTGGAATTTTATTTACATTAAAATTATTGTCAAATATTTTGGATTTTCTTTGGATGTTAGTTTTTCTAATAATTATTGGTGTTTACAAATGCTCCAAATTAGGTTTTTCTATTAGCATATAAAATCTGTTTGGTCTTTTTCGAGAAAGGAATATGAAGGTTAAGTGTAAAGGTGAGAATAAAGACCAATGTGGCCTATCTATGGTCCTTTTCTAGGTTTTTATCTCAAAAATAGGATCATTTTTGTTTAATAGATTTTTTTTTTTAAGATACATTTCTTACAATCAAATGGTTACTCAGATGTGTGGATTGAAATATTTTTCTTTGGTTATAAATTTTTACAAACACATCATTATCATAATTGAAAGAGTTGGAAGCATGGCTATTTTTATATATCTTATTTATAAGAAGAATCTTTAATACATGGAAGCCAAGAGATTCCCTAAAATTGCTTCTAACTCTAGCCAAAACCCCCACCTCCGACTCAAGTAGGGATGACACAAGGATGCCCAGTCATTGCTAGACCATTGGGGGATAAAGGAAGAGATCATATTGGAGAAGAAGGATACTATTAAAAATAATATCACTTCCAACTTTAAGGATAAGTTTTGGGATGATAAGGAGATAGAGGAGAAAAGGAAGTTAAAGTATTATAAAGAGGTGATCAACCCACTCTTGCTAACTGGAATTGTCTTTCCACCTTGATTAGTGCTAAGAAGAAGTTGAACATTGTGAAGTTCAAAACTAACTCTAATGAGATTTGAAGTGAAATCAAGTGTTGATCCATCCCCAAAATGCATTGGGATGAAAGAATCTATCAACTTTGTGATACTAAGAGGGTTGAAGATGAATTTGAGAACTTTCTCTTGGAATTTTTTGCTCTTACTCACATCTGTTCTCATTTCCAAAATATTTTCCACACTTCCAACCTTATTGACTTGTTAAGTCAACAAAAATATAGTGATTTGGGAAAACTTTCTTCCCTTATTTTTTATCACAAAAATAAAATATTAATGAGTCTCAATTAATCTCTTACTTTCTTAAGGTTCAACAAACCACATTGGTCTTAGTGGATGTTAATCATCATCATCATCATCATCATGATATTATTACTCCTTTTTATTTTTATTATTCTAATTATATGTTTTTTACATATAATAATTTATTTGTAGAAAATATAAATGTCTTATATACCCAAAATAAATTATATAAATGTATTATATACAAAAGATAAAGTAATTTTTTCATATGATAATAATTTATACATATAATTTTCTTTTGGCATCAAACAGAATGGAAAATAATTATATATCTTACATAATGAAACCAAAATAAGAATCGCTGAATAAAAGGATTAAAGTATTTTTTTTTAAGTATACAAGATAAAATTTTAAATATAAATGCTTGGAAAGATGAGCAAAATAATGCATTCTTAATTGGCAATACTCATATGTTCATGACCTTTTTCCTTTAATAATCTAAAAATTTAACTTTTTACTAACCAGGAAGAAAGAACTAGAGATGTCATAGCTTTGGTGGGTTCCTATCCCTGAAGTTCTCTTTACTCATCATGTTAGTCATGTTACGAAGAAATAGAGAAATGTTTGTGGCCCCTATGATATCACATGACCCAGGCCTACAAGGGAAACAAAAACATTAAGGGCCCAAGGCCTGCTTGCTTCCCAGGTAGTGATCCTTTAGTAACAAGGGTCATGAAATGATATCTTATACTGATATATGGAAAAGGAAGGAAGAAAAAAATTAACACACTCAAAATGTCAGTTGTTGCTTAATTACATTGCTTGCTGAATTCAATTGTTCAAAGCTTACATAATTATAAAGATTCGAAATCGCTAGGAATAGCTATGCTAATATTTAGCTCATAGACACATAACACACACATCACTATCACCTCACCGACACATAAATTAACTTTCTATAAATAACTTGAACTAGTAACTAACTGAACTTAACTTATCTTAACTCATGCATGCATGAGTAATTACCTCCAATACTCCCCCTTAATTACAAACACTAAACGTAACTACAACTATGATTGAACTATGCTTGTTGGTCTAAGTCTTAGCTAGGGTTACATATAAAAATTAACTCAAAAAATTATTTCATCTCTTTGCATGAGTAGTTTTCTTTTCTTCTTTCCCCAATTTCTGAAACCTCTAACTAGCTTCAGTTTTATCCTTGTTTTTACGTCGAATGTTGAAAACTTGAATTTATTTTTCTATTTTTCCTTCTTTGGTTGACGTCGTAAGCTCATTAACCTTCCAAAAAGCACTTTAGCTTGTCCATGCCTATCCTCTTCTTCAAAATTCTTTTTGTATGTGGATTGTTGTCACATGTAATTCTCTTCTTCTTTATCTTCATACTCATATATTAGGTCATTCAACAAATACAACACAATTTCATAATAAAATTTTAACTCTTCTTGGCTCCATTGTTGAAAAATCTGCTCCATGTTTCCTCCTTTAATCTCTACAAGGATCTCCATGTCTTCTTCTTCATTTTCACTTTTAGTTACAACTAAAAGTGGAATATTGTCCTACAAATCTATATTCTAAAAAAAAAATCATTAAAAAAATTTAAAACATCATTTAACATAATGTATATCTAATTCAGAGAGGTGTCCATCATCAATATCACATGTTTGATACATCATATCATTCAACGCTTTAATGGAAACTTCACTGTCATCAGTAAGATTTTTTGTTGGATTCTCTAAATCATACACTATTGCATTGGTAGTTTCACAATCAGCAACCACTTGTGGTTGAGCATAGTGGGATTTATCAATGTCTTTGCTCTCTTCTACTACTATTGCAGGCTTATCTGTCTGTGATATAACCCACTATTGCATGTCACTCCCCTTGCACCAAATTCTTCTTCTAGGATCTTCCGTGCCTCCTTGGAAGATGTAGCTTTTGCTACATTACACAAAATCGTTTCATCCATTGCTTGAGGAATGAAACTCAAAGCTAACTCATCATGGGGATTATAATTCTTCATAAATATCATACCACAAATCTTCTCAACTTAGAAAAGTTTATGCCTTAACAAATCATATTTGAAAGTTCTTACTAGAAAGCATAGGAGATTATAGAAAATTCATGCAACACCAATCAACGTCGATTTCTCCTCCATATTTCCCTAGACTTCTCGGTTCCTTGGTTGCAGCTTGAACCTCTCTAAACATGGCAATGTTGTTTACCTCTTCTTTTTAATTTATTCTTTTGATCTGATTGAGACATCCTTTCTGAACCATGATTATCCTCTCTCGCTTATCGACCTTCACCTTTTGGTTTCTAGCTTCTTTCATCATTACCTGAGACTTCTCTCCCCATTGTCCTCGAAAAAAATATGCTTTTCAATATGCACATTTATAAAGAAGAATCTTCACCAAATTCACATATCCTTATGATAAAAAAGTTTTTTCCAAACCCAACACACTTTCATACTTAACAAAAAAGAAAAAAATTATAGACTAACAGAACTTTGCAAATCCCTAAATCTCTTTTCAATAAAACCCTCTTCTTTTTCTTTTAATTCTCTTAAAAAAAAGTCACTTAAAAAATTTCCCACAATTTTTATTTTTATTTTTATTTTTTTTTGCAAAACTTTATAATCTCCAACCTTTAATAGTACTTTAATAAACTTTTAGCCTTTTAAAAAACAACGAATAAAATATCTATTTTTAAACACTTTAGTCTTTTTTGTGAAACTTTATTATCTCCCATCTTTAATGGTCCTTTAATAAACTTTTAACCTTTTAAAAAACAACGAATAGAATATTACTTTTTAAACAATTTAGTATTTTATAACCAATCCCTTGCTTTTAGAATACACCTTCTAAACTTATCTTTTTAAGAAACTTTAACATCAAATAAAAAACGTTTTCTTTAGGAAACTCTAACATCAAATAGAAAACGGTTTTTTTAAATCACCTTTACTTTTATACCTTTCAAATACATAAAGCATTTTTTCCAATACTTGCCAACGATTTGGGCTTTGCTAACGAGCCTCGCGTTACTAACGCGTTTGCACTATGCAGCCTCGCTTTACTAACGCACTTCTCGCTGCAGCGAGGTCCGCCTATCCGGAATTGCCGCTAAATTTGTTGGGTAACGCGATTTTATGGATTTTTCCAACAGTATAACGAGGGTAGCCTTTTTTCTAGCATTATAACGAGTGTGCAACAAAAAATCTAAGGGTTATTGTGGCTTTCCTTAACAAGAAAAAATCTATTCTCACCCGGAGTGCAGCTATTGACTTTGGGTCTCCCTTAGCTCTATTGAAATCTCGCTCTGATATCAATTTGATAAACGGACAGAGAAGGAAACATAAACTTAGGTCGCTCAAAACCGTAACTGCTGTTCACTTACATTGCTGGTTTAATTCAATTGTTCAAAGTTTACATGTTATAAAGATTCGAGGAGAAACATAAAATTAACACACTTAAAAACTCTAGCTGCTGTTCAACTACATTGCTGGCTTAATTCAATTGTTCAAAGTTTATATAGTTATGAAGATTGACACCGCTAAAAATAATTATGTTAATCTTTAGCGCTCACAGACGACACACACATCACCATCACCTCAGTGACACAGATTAATTTTATGTAAATAACTTGAACACACATACCGCTTCCACCTCTCTAACACATATTATCCTTAATTAGGTTTCACGAGATGTATATCAAATATGTTTAAAATTTATTTTAAAGCGTAAATTTTGTATAGTTGGTAATTGTGTTAATTTATATTTTAATTAATTTTTTTTAAAGATGGAAAAATTATTTTGAAGTGTAAAAAATTGGTAATCTTCCTCATCTATAATATGCAAATTTTGAAATATTTGGAGATAATTTTGTTAAAAAATTAAAATTTTAATGTTTTTATATAATTTTTAAATTTTGGCGATTTTAAAATATGTTAATTTTATTTTCCAAAGGGCCACGGGATTACAAATTAATATATCAAAATCTACCCTATATCACAACGATGTTAATATGGAGATGGTGGCATGGATAGCTGATATGTTTGGAGTCGCCACAAAGTCAATCAGGGAGGGTATCAAGTATCTGGGTTTTCACTTAAAGGCAAAAGGATATTCAAAAGAGGATTGGAAATGGCTTATCGACAAATATTACAAAAAGATTTCCTCGTGGGAATATAAATGCCTAACCCTCGCTGGAAGAATAGTTCTTACTCGTGCTGTTCTCTTACAACTTGCTGTGTATTAGGCACACATCTTCTTCCTCCCGGCAAGCACTATTCAAAAAATGAACAAGATCACTTCAAATTTCATCTGGGGCGGCAATGCAGTTCAAGGTAAATATCATCTCACGTCTTTGGAGCAGATTTCTAGGCCGAAGTCAACAGGAGGTTGGGGCATACTAGATTTAAAAACATTTGGAAAAGCTCTTCTGTGCAAATCCTTGTGGAGAGGCATCTATGGAAATGGTCCTTGGGGTAACACCATAAAAATCAAATATATGAAGGGTAAACATATGGAGTACTGGTTCCATTTGAAAAGGATTGGAGTAAAAGGCGGTTCCGCTGTCTGGCATAGCTTCCGCAAAATTGAACCTTTCTTCTTGAGCAATCTTAAATGGAGCCTCCAAACATGTAAAAGAATTTTCATTGGAATCGACCCCATTATGAGTGGATGGGTAGACATTTCTATTCCTGATAGGATCCTTTCCTTTTTACATGGCAAAGGATACTTCAGTTGGGACAAATTGATTGTTGACTAGCACGGTCCCATTCCCATTTGGAATCGGCGGATGATATTGGCCTGCCGGTCTCATTGCTTTATTTATGGAATCCATTCAGGAACGCACTGAGGAACTGTGGTTTCCTCCGGTACAATTTACAGGATTTTCTAGTATGGCATTTACCAGGTTCCAACAACCAGGTGACTGTCAAGAATATTTATACTGGAATGATGGCTTCTAAACATGCGCTCTCTCATCCACTGTTTCCCATTGTTTTTTGGAAATCAAAGTGCGCTCCCAAGCTCATTTATTTCTCATGGCTGGTTTTTTATAACAAAAACCTGTCTTGGGAGAATTTGCAGAAAAGAAACTAGCATGGCCCGAGAAGATGTCAAATCTGTGAATCGGCATAGGAATCAAACTTTCATATGTTCTTTGAACGCAACTCCATTCAGCGGATTTGGCAGGAACTGGCTTTTCTATACGAATTTCCCCTTGTTTCACATATTTCTACTCAAGCCGCTTTTGTCTGGTGCGGTGAACAACGAAAATCATGGAGGCCGATCGTTATGGCTGCTTTATGGTGTGCTTGGAGCTAGCGAAACAACAAAATTTCCAATGATGCAAGGGTGCCTCTTATGGACATTATACAAAACATATCTTTCCTTCTTGGCTCTGTCCCCAAAGAGAGTCAAAAAATGAAAAAGCCCAACAGGAATGGACTGTCTGATCCTCTCAGTAGACCCCCAATGGCCTTTTTTGACAGAGCTGCCCAACGCAATTCTTGTGGCTGTGGGGTTTTCATAATCATCAGTGAGCATCTACACTACAGACTGGCTTGGAATGCTGGTAATGGGACAAACATCATGGCGGAGATGATGGCCCTTGTGGGCCTACTCGCTTTCTGCATCTTTTTTGACATCCATTCCATCTCCATTTTTGGGGATTCCAAGTTAATGGTTGATCATGTTAATGGTAAATGCTTCATCAGATGCCCTCATCTTGCTGGCTGGTTGGAGAGAGTCTTGTTTTTTTGGGACCTCATGGTGGGTAGCTCTATTCAGCACATCTACAGGTCTCAGAATCAGGTTGCCGACTGTCTATCTAAGCAGGGTCTTCTCCTCGGTATAGGTATCTAGTCTCTGGAGGTTTTGGCATATGGGGAGTCTTACTTCATACAGGATTTCTGTATCCCGGGCTTCTGATCTTCTCCATTGGTTTCAATGTTCACGCTTATGATCCTTCTCCTTTCTGTCTCCTTTTTTTCTCTCAAATATGGGTGGTCTTATATGATGGTATCCATCTCAGTCACATGCTCCTAGCGGGATGCTGAAGATATCTTTGCTAAAGCCATACCTTTCTTATCTGAGATTTTGTTAGTTTTTTGGCACAAAAGTTTCTCCCCTGGTATACGATATATGTAATTACATGATATGTTACCTTCTGTCACTATTTATACAGGACCAGTATAATATAATTCCGATTTTTTCTTCCTGAAAAAGTTTGGGGCAATTATTTTTACATCAAATAGGAATTAGTTAATTATTTCATAAGAAATATGAAATCAAATATAATTTCTAGATTTTGACAATTTTAAAATATCTTAATTTTATCCAATAAAGTTTGAGCAAATCATTTTTACATCAAATAGGAATTAATTAATTATTTCATAAGAAATATGAAATCTGTTTGAGTCAGAATATTTTGGCTCTGGATTAATTTGCAAAATTTTAAAAACCATTTGTAAAGTTTATTAAATTTTGGTAAAATTAAACATT
>APFE031689353.1:0-31096 GCA_000404065.3 Pinus taeda
TTTGTATATTAAGTTTGTTTAATTTTCATATTATAAAATTGGTTAAAATTGTATTAAATTACAATATTATTTATGGTTAATTTGATAGTGTATTACTATTTTTGTTTTTTTGTTTTTAATAATTTTGAAATACTACTTTCTGAATATAACATGCTTTAAGGATGATAATAGAAATCTTCTATTTTACAAAAATTAAATTCTTTTATATTTTTTTACTCAACTATCATTAAATGTATAAATCTTTGTTCTTTTTTTATATCGATAATTTATATGTATTTTCTTTGTAGATATTTATCATAAAATCATGTAGCTAGCATGAATCTTATTTAAAAATGACAAATATTTACTTATTTAAAAAAATGGTGTTCTAAACACTTTGTTGTAAGAATGCCCTTTTATAATGTCATGGAGTTTTTCATGTAGTTTCTTATTTAAAACTTCTCTATTTGTGTTTATGCCACCAAATTATTATTTAAGAGTCATGAAGCATATATATCTTTTATTGGGTCAACATGACTATGACAAAGTGTGGGAGACCTTTTTGAGTCCCAGATACTAAAAATATCATTTTTCACATTTTCATGAATTGGTGTTAGTTTACATGCCAATGCACTTAAGTTAGAACTACTATTCTCAAATCAACATAGAATAATCATAAATTAGTTTAACCACTACATATTTTATTCCTTGGCCATTGAGATTGGTTGAATATGCATAACCATTATAATATTTAACATTGGAGGGAGGTTGATTTCAAGATGGTATAATATGTACCTCAAATTAAGAAAAAAGTCAAGATGTGTTTAAAGGGATATATTTCTATTTACTTAGACTATTGAGAAATTCATTAAGTGTATACTAAAAGATCACTCCATGTCAATAACATAATGATGCTTCAAAATTCATGATAAAGGTCATTTATGTTTTCTAACCCAAATGTAACATGTCCTAAATATGATAGATATATTACATGTCAATAGCATAATGTTGCTTCAAAATTCATGATAAAGGTCATTTATGTTTTCTAACCCAAATGTAACATGTCCTAAATATGATAGATATATTATAGTTTGTTGATTGCCTATGTTGATGATACCCTTTTTTATCCATACCTAGTTTTTCAAAAGTTAATAGAATATAATAACCATTATTTTGATGCTAGTAAATATTTCATAAAAGACAAAGTTATTAGTATGGAAATATAGATGATCCATAAATTAGTATTCGAGAAACTTGACTACTACTTACAATTTGTGTTTGCGTCCAATCTTAATAATTTATTAGATACATATACAATTTTTCCTTCACTATTCACTTCAAGATTAAAAAAAAAAAAGTGTCTTCGTTATTTTTATTTGGAATGATTGAAATGAAAGGAAGCCACCAAACATATATATTGTCGCTCCATTCACTAATAAGTCTTTCCAACTACATCCTCAAAATTATATTTCTAAATGTAGGGAACATGAGACCATTATTTTGGGATATGAGGGGGTTATTTATTGAAAATATCCAATCTATATTAATTCTAAAATTATGGTTTTATTTATGAGCTTATTTCAACTTTGAAATATGCAAATTTTTATATTATTTTAGGAAATGTTATTAGTAAGATTATGTCTTGTGAAACTTTGAATAGGAAAAGGTCGTGGCTTTGACTAGGATGTGTAGAAATTTGTTTTATATGGGGCTTATTAAAAGCTTATGAATTTTAATTCAAAGGATTTACACATATAGACATAGAAGTTAGATTATAAAATTGTTTAATTGATAATTTTTAAGGCTTTAATATTTTTGCTATATATAGTATTGTAGACAACTATTCCGGTATGAAAATTCATGCATATAGAATGTAGGCGAACATTCAATTAAAAAACATGTAATTTACTATTAAAATTGATTAAAAAAAATCCAATATCAATCGATATATATATATATATATTATATATTATATTATATATATATATTATATATATATATATATTATATATATCTAGCAAATTTTTAACCAAATTGGTGAATACTTTTTTTGAAAAAAGGTCCAAAAAATAATCCATTTGCCAAATTTCGCCCCTAAAATTTTCCCTGGTTTCATTCATTCGCATAATGTCAAGATTTTAGTCATTTGGAGGGATCATAAGATAACAAAAAAAAAACTAAAAAATTGGATGTCCAAAGGAAAGTAAATATATCTCTAGATAATACAAACGTGAACTTTAGAAAACTAATTTTCAAACTCACATAGTAAACATCAATTCATAAAGATCTAAAATTGGATAAAGAGATGAAGTGATTGGAAGAAATTTAGTAATGTAAATTGGGGAAAAAATTCAATGGATAAGTGGAAGAAAGTTATGATTATAATTTGTAGAAGATAAATAAAACTTGATAGCAAGGTTTGATGCGAATACACTCACATTTGATAAATGGGACAAGTGGAGAACAAGAAAATTACATTCCAATGGCTCTAGGAACATGTTATGATTTTTGAACATGAATGATTGTAAGGGATCTCACAGGCATGAAGTGGAAGAAAAATCCGTGTGAAGGATCTTTTCACTCAAACATTCAACTTGAAATTAATATAAACTATGTAACCCTTGACTTGAAAATTAGTTTTTATACATTTTCAAGAATCACTAATCAATCCATGATACTTTCCATGAAATAAGAGTTAAATTCTAATGCTTTAAACAAGGCTAAAATGAAGAGATATTCGACTCTTTCAAAACATTCTTCGAAATCATTTCTCTAAATAAAGTGTTTTTTTACTACTCCAGTGTATTTTGTATAGTATAAAAGAAACCCTTCCAAAATTTAATTACCTCTACATTTCAAAATGGAAAATAATACAAGATTCCTTCAAGATTGAGAATATTACATTGACACTTGGTGTATGATCTATCTAGTGATAAAGAATACATGTACAATGAAGACAACCTATTAGATAGGACTTGTGTGTGTATATTGGTTGCAAACCATATTATAGTTTGTGTGGCATTTGTTTAATGTTGAGGATTTTCTCCCTTTTATCCTATAATAACTTGTGACTCTACATTAGAGGCTTCCTAGCCTCGCGCTTTCAAAAATCATGGAGGTCTTCGAAAAGCACCTCAGTGTTGCTGGCTAGATCATTGCAAGTTTAATGGTGCGCCTGGGCACATGGATCTTTGAGGAGTTCTGATCTCCTCGTGGCCCTCTTGATGTCTTTTGAATCCCGTGGGCTCGGGATGTTTGATGCTAGCTTAAGCTTAGGAGGGGTAGCACTAGTAAGGGCTACAAAACCATAAAGGTTGTGAAAAAATTGTGCCATATATTCTGTTGGTTGTAGAACCTCTGCATAACTAAATCTATGTTGAATGGCGAAGTTCATAGAGAGAAGCGCCATAGTGAAGTTAGTCAGGGACCTTAATCTTATAGTCCAATTTGATAAACTGATGTGATTGGTCTCAGGGAAGACCTAGCCATGGAATCCATTGGTTGGCTCTTGATATTATGCCTTATTATTGTTGGCAAAAAGGAGGGTGACATGGCCCAAAGGCTGCATCCGGAAGTCTTTTGATCAACAGTGCACTGAGCGGCTGGGGAAATGTAAGTTGGGCCACTATGGCAGACACGTGAGCATGACAATCTTGTTATTAGCCAGGGTGGACCCACCTAGTCAGCCAACCCATCGAGTCAACCCCAGAGCAATCTCAAGAGTGCATGAGAAAGAGGGTGGGGTGACTAGTAGTAGGATGTCATGGCATTGTTATGATGTGTAACAATTGGAAACAATGAAGGTGTCAAGATGTGACCAACCGACCCACGTAGCTCGGGGACCATATCCTAGAGAGTTTGTTTTTGGCATGGCAAAGGGATAGAAAGGTTGACTGGGCATTGGGCTAGCTAGGCTTACAAATTAGAGGTAGGGAGTGTTCTCATTGGTCGAGGTGGAGCCCATATGACAACTCATCCCTAAGGAAAAAATCCCATGAGCTAAAGAGGGAAGCTCATTTCAAAGGAACAAGATGACGTGGTGCTAGGATGACTTGGCACAGGGTGTCTTGAATCTATAACGCCATGCTCCAATTAGGGGTAGGATCCATATGTAGGCATGGCCCCCCAATCCACATAAACTCAAGGTGTTCCTCCCCATAAGTTCAAAAGGTGCATAGTATGGAAGTGTCAGGGTGTTGGGGTTGGGATGGTGTGTCCCAGTGGTCCCCACCCTAGAAGGACAAGAATGTTAGCTGAGGATACAACATACTTACCATGAAATTTTCCACATCACAACCAACATATAATACATATGCCTATCCTTCAGTGAACAAATAAGGGCTATACCCATCACATAGGGATTACTCCCCATATACGAATGGTGATGGTATGCCATGAGTACTCACTGCCCTATAGGCGGTTATTCAAAAATAAAAAGAAAATACCATATCCAATGTCACAACCATTGGTTGTCCAAACCTTCAAAATGCTAGCTAGCAAACACATGCATTGCCCAAGCATTTATTAATTAACATTTTAAACATCATTGTAGTTAGTATACACTCCAACTAACACTTGCGAGTAGGATACCCTCAACTCACATTCAGATATTACCCATAAGGTTGAGCTCCACCCTAGATCTAGGGATCCATGCATTAGTACCATTCTACATACTTGGATCACAAAGTGACCCTTTAACTATGCACGCCATAAATGATTTAAAACCAACTTTTAACACCTAAACATTTGTTTTATTAGTTTTATAAAAAATATTATGAAACCCCCTTATTGGGGGACCTACCATTACTTAGCCATGATAGAGCCCATCTAGTCCAAGTGTTGAACCTAGATGCTACAATGCCACCTTTAACAACCCTCCCCACCCGCCCTAGTGGGATGGATACTACTTGATAATCTAATTACCCTTATATTATTGAAGGAATGGGATTAAAACGCTTTTATCTTTTCCTCAATTCCATTTCCCGTGCCGAGGATTTGAATTGGCTTAATTAAGGGTTATGGCTTCTCTCTTTTCACTTGAGCACCAAGACTCAGAACTCCATAGCTTCATTTTATTAACTTTCCATTGGCCCTACCATATATATATATATATATATATCATATGATTGACTGCTCATATGTAGGGCCCCACCTCTTCGCCTCGGCACCAAGAAAATTCTGCCATGTCGCTTGCTATGGTGGTCCCCGTCAATGTCTCATAAAAGACGTGGAATTTTTGGGCAGATCCCCACACATTCACACTTTGATGTCATCATGCATAATTCCAACAGGATAACATGCACATAAGTTATGGGGTTTCACCCCTCAGAATGGGCAGTAAGAGGAATATCATCGATCATCAGATCAACAACTCATATTCATTCTGACACCCTCCCTCACCCTTTTTGAAACAACAACAAGAGGTTTTATGGAAGGAATTATCAGGTTTTCCAATTTTCTTATGGTTTTTGCTGATAGGGGCACGACATCAAGATGGGACCCCTTTCTCTGACCACCATGTCATCCCACTTCGCCTTTTCTTGAAGCTTTCATCTACTACTTACCTTTATACCTCCATGATGGGGCCTATAGGAAATTTCATCATGATCCTTCCCCTCCCAACAGATCAACTCGACCTCTCTTCTTGTCCCTCGAGGGTTGGGACCACTGGAACACATCATCCCAACCCCAACACCCCAACACTTCCATAATATGCACCTTTTCAACTTCTCGAGAGGAACCCCTTAGGTTTACGTGGGTCGGGGAGCCATGCCTCTGCATGGCCCCTACCTCTGATTTTCACGTGTCATTATAGAGTCACGACACCCTATGAGAGGTCGTCCCAACACCACATCATCTCATTCCTTTGAAATGAGCTTCCCTCTTTAGCTCATGGGATTGTTTCCTCAGGGATGAGTTATCATATGGGCTCCATCTCGATCAATGGGAACACTCCCCGCCTCTAATCTATGAGCCTAGCTAGCCTAGTGCCCAGTCAGCCTTGTTATCCCTTTTCCGTGCCAAAATCCAAATTTCTATGATATGGTCTACAGGCCACATGGGTCAGTTGGTCATGTCTTTGCACCCTCCTTGCTTCCAATTATTACACATCATAACAATGCCATGACATCCTACTACTAGTCACCCTGCCTCCTTTCTCATGCACTCTTGAGATTGCTCTAGGGTTAACTCGAAGGGTTGGCTGACCAAGTGGGTCCACCCCGACTAATAAAATGATCGTTGGGATCACATGTATGACATAATGGCTTGGCTTACATTTCTCCACTCTCTTAGTGCATTATCGATCAAAAGAATTTCGGATGCAGCCTCTAGGCCAAGCCACCCTCCTTTTCGCCAACTATAATAAGGCATAATCTCAGGAGCTAATCCATGGATTACATGGCTAAGTCTTCCCTTAGACTGATCACATCAGTTTATCAGATTGAACTATAATAATAAGGTCCCCGCCTAACTTCACCGTGGAATTTCTCTCTACAAACTTCGCCATTCAACATAGATTTAGTCATGGTTTGGTTGCAGACATTCTGCAACTAACAAGACCTATGGCAACATTTTTCCACAACCTCTATGGTTTTCTATCCCTTTCAAATGCAACCCCTCCTAAGCTTAAGCTAGCATCAAACAACCCAAGTCCACGGGATTCACAAGGCGTCAAGAGGTCCACAAGGAGATCATAACTACTCAAAGATCCATGTGCCTAGGCGCACCATTAGACTTGCAGTGATCTAGCATGCAACACTAAGGTGCTTGTTGAAGACCTCCAGGACTATTGAAAGCACAAGGTTGGGAAGCCTCTAATGTAGAGTCACAGGTTATTATAGGTTAAAAGGGAGATAGTCCTCAACATTAACCCAACACCACATAAACTATAATATGTTTTTCAACCAATATATACACACATGCCCTATCTAATAGGTTGTCTTCATTGTAATCAATTGGTTGCAACAAACAACGTTCTTGTGTTGATCATGCCATATTTTGGTTTAGGGCCTTATGGGACTTTCAATGCTTTTAGCATTTCATAGTATATTAAACCATTCATGTGGATTACAAGATCACATTTTATATCATTTGTGTTTACATACACCATTTCAACCCAAAAATGAAACCGCATGTTCATTATGTTTACAAGCATCATATCAATCTACAAATGCAAACACATGTTTATTAACATTGCAAATACATAAGAAAACTTATATTGGAATGTTTTTGGCAACTGAGTTTGGGACAAGGACTCTCCACCCAACCATAGATAGTTGCAATCAAGATTACTTACAGTAATCACACCCGAGCTAGATTATAAGGCTTGAGGTGGAGCGCATTCAAGAGAAACCTTCAACGAATACAAAGTTGAGTCGGATCACAACCAAGGCACCCTACCTTCGTACTGAAGGAAAATCACTACTCTTTGTCATGTTTATACCCAACAAGTTTCGATAGGTCCTTTAGCTAGTTTATTAGTCTCCTCAAAGCTCAACAACATAGCTCTAAGTCCTTCTTTCCATCCCTCTTCTCTCTTGTTATATGTTGAATGTTGGTCGATTGTGTGAAGGCCTAAGTGAATGAATGAGATGAAGATCCCTTCTCTTTTCCTCTTCTCTTCTCCCTTTCTCCATGAGAGTTGAATAGGAGAATTGAATGAGAGAATCCCCTTTCCTTTCCTCCACCTTCTCTTTTCTCTCATGTGCAAGAATTTCCTCTCATTTCCCTTGCTGCGAGTGTAGTCAAATCTTCATAACTTCTATCCTCCCTTCCTTGTAAGGTTTTTCAACGCAGCATGGGCATGCATACTTCTCTTGCAACCCAATTTAATTCTAAGAATCGATACATTAAAACGCACCCACAAACATTTAATGGCTTACATAATGAGTTCAGGTTTTCATGCAGTAAGAAAATCGTGAAAATACCAAGCGAGTCACCCCCTGAGCTAACCAAGGAGTGATATTTAAATCATCAATTACCTCAAGCAATCTCCTACTTGAGGCAATGGAATTCGTGTCCCTCTCCCACAATTTTAATTTATAAAAGTATTTACATTGCACACCTCATGATAAGAAATTTGTGCTATCACAGATTCCTTGAGCCATATCTTTTTAATGATTGAATTGACATTTTAGTCCTTATGTTTTGATTATTATGATAAAAAAAAATTGTTCTAAAGTTATTTTATAATGGAGGCTATTTTTTATTTCGACATGTATTCTTTATCACTAGATAGATCACTCACCAAGTGTCAATGTAATCTTCTTAATCTTTTAGGAAGCTTGTATTATTTTCCATTTTGAAATGAAGAGGTAATTAAATTTTGGAAGAGTTTCTTATATACTATACAAAATACATTGGAGTAGTAAAAAAGAACACTTTGTTTAGAGAAATTATTTCAAAGAATGTTTTGAAAGAGTCGAATATCCCTTCATTTTAGCCTTGTTTAAAGCATTAGAATTTAACTCTTATTTCATGGAAACTATCATGGATTGATTAGTGATTCTTGAGAATGTATACAAACTAATTTTCAAGTCAAGGGTTACATGCAATAGCGAGGAAAGAGTTTATATTTAACCTTCAATTAAATGATTTCATATTAAGGTACACGCCTAGAGTAACTAATTATGGAGTGAATTTCGAGTATGTTTGAGTGACAAGATCCTTCATACCGATTTTTTTTCCACTCCATGCATGCGAGATCCCCTTACAATCATTCATGTTCAATAATCATAACATGTTCCTAGAGCAATTGGAATGTAATTTTTCTTGTTCTCCACTTGTCCCATCTATCAAATGTCAGTGTATTAGACAAAACCTTGCTATCAAGTTTTATTTATATTCTACAAATTACCTTGTGTAATCATAACTTTCTTCCACTTGTCCATTGATTTTTTTCCCAATTTACATTACTAAATTTCTTTCCTCGCTTCATCTCTTTCTCTAATTTTAGATCTTTAGGAATTAATGTTTTATTTATATGCTCCATGGCTCCGTTTGTTCATCCTCCGCGGGGAGGTAATCCTGAACCTTTACTCTTTGCTGTATCAGTTTTTTATTTCGGGTCATACTTTGTATTTACTTGGGAGTTATTCCGGTGCATAGGGTTAATACATCCTCTTGCTGGCCAGGTTTGGCATCCAACCCTTCAGATGCTGTGAGGAGTGGTGATTTCTGTCATTGGCATGAAAAGGGTAAGTTTCTATCCGTGAAAAACTCTTACAGTTATTTCTATTCTTTTTCCGTGCATTTTTCTAACCCTGGAAGGGATTTATGCAATGCGGTTGGATGACCCCCAGTTGCAGTCTGTCAAACTCAGGTAAGGGGTGGCTCTTTCCACGAATTAATGGTTGTGTTTTAGATATGATACAGGTTTTTCCTATTCTTTTAATAATGTTTGCAATTGGGTTTTGCAGGTATGCTCCTATACGGTCAGGGTTCTTTTGTGGTTAATCATTTGGGGTTTTGACGATTATCCGCACTCACAACTTTACAAACTAATAAAGGTTGGAAACCCGTCATCTCGGATTCTTATGTTTGACCCCTTGCGGTTTATGTTACTCGTTTGTTCTGATGAAACACATAAACTTATAGTGCGCATGAATATGTGAAAGACTATTTTAGTGATTCCGCACTTCGAAATTTTGTAATGAACTATATTTTATGTTTTTCTATGTTGCCGCTCTCATAAATCAGTGGCTAAATTGCTAGTTTTAAATGTAATTAGTCCTTTTTGAAGTACTTAAATCTTTTAAGAGACAAAGAAGAAACCTCTCGGCCTCAATTTTGGTTTTGAGAAGAAAACTCTGCTACTTAAATTCTGAAGCTTGTTAAATTATATAAATAGGTTTATTTCTGTGAAATTTATAGATTCTTTGCATAGTTGCATATATTTATAAAGGGCGTCCTTGATATCTTATTGCTAGAAGAATTGTTTATGATCTTGTAATGTAGTTATGATGTATATATTTGACTTGAAATCCTTGTAGTTATGATGTATATATTTGACTTGAAATCCTTTTAATTATTTTCGATTTGCTACCATACCTTTGCTAAGGGGTTATTCCCTTTTGGAAATCGTTTTACTCTTTACTTGCAATTGTGCGAATTTTTTACTATTACAGTAGTTCCACGAAGTGGTGCTTGCCCTTGGTCGAAACAAGAATTCACCTTAGGGTTTTATTATACTTTCTGTCGGGATTTAAAGATTTGATTTATTTCTGCCAAGCAGTCTCTTTCACCTGACTCTAGCTTGCAGAGGGTAGTTAAGCCAAAAAGGAAACGGAAAGGTTCTTGCATGGTTCTGGATTTTGGTCAGTATTTTATATAAATATATATATATAATATATATATTATATATATAATATATATATATATATATATAATATATATATATATGTTTTGATTTGTCAAGAAGTTTAGTTAAAAAGGACTCATTGTTTGTTTGTTATTTATACTTTACTGCATATATAACATTCTACGAAAAGAAATGCTGAGCAAGGAAGATTTCATGATCGTTGATTGTTTGACATTATTGATTGCTAAATCATATTTATTACTGGATATTATTGCATAATTCTATTCCTGTAGACAAATAACTTCTCATAAAGTCATATTGTCCTTTAGTTAAAGCCTAGGATACTTATCTGTCTTAAACTTGTAAATGTATGAACCCAATTTCGTCTAGAAAGTCTCTCCTCTAGCCTCAAGCCTGGGGATTACGTCGAGGCTCTCCCCCAAGCACTTTCTCTGTTTCACACCTGGAATATATCCAATTACAGTCGGTGCCTTGGGCCTCAAGACTCCATAGTCCAATCTCAAATCCTACACTTAGTTGAGTGTAAATGAGCAACTTCCCACTGGTCTCTCTCCCAACTCTAGGATAGCCCTCTTTTCTTCTTGTTTTCCCCTCTATATTTCCCTTTCCAGGGTAGGGGTGTAATTGTTTCTTTGTTAATTGTTTCTTTTAATTAAGGCAAACATTTATATTTTATTAACATGTCTAACTTTCCAATTAATCATAAATTAGGTAACAACTTGTTATCTGGATTTCTCAACTCAGTCAATGTCACAATGTAAAATAAATGCAGTAAATCATAAAACTGAGTTTATAACGACAATAAATCTTTCCTGGAACATAGGGTGTTACATATGTACATAAAAAAACCAACTCCATAAATTAAAATAAACATTATTTTATCTAAATAATAAAAGTTAAATCAATTGATCATATATTTTCAAAGTAAATTCTTAATTTTATTTTTTAAAAATATATATAAATTAAAATTATATTAAATTTTAAAATTAAAGATAATTTCTTTCGAAAAACATTTTAAATAACTAAATTTATACAAAATAAAATACAAATTTACACCCATATAATTTTTTTATAATATGTATAGGGTCTAAAAATACTTAATGCATTAAAACCAACCAACATTTTTTTTAATAACTGATCAATACTCCACAAAACACTTGGAAATAATATAAACACACACAGAGTTAAAGAGCCATAAATTAAATTCGAAGAAAAACACAAAAACCCAATTTTAATTTATCTCTTGACTCATTTGGCTTTTACTTTTTGGATTTATCCTTCCCTCCAGCATCTCTTACTTTAAATTTATCATTCAATATGCATATCCTTATTTAAATTTATCCTTCCCTTCAGCACATCTCTCATCTCTGTTCAATTTTGCCCTTGAATTTACCCTTCTTAGTAACGTTCAACTTTTGGATTTACCCTTTTGTACATGAGGCTGTGATTTTGGAAAGTTCTAATTTGTTAGACAGAGTGGTGAATTTCGTCCCATCTGGTGAAAATCATTAAAATAGTAGATAAGGTGGCGATCATATTAGTAATTTTTTACATCTGAACTCTTTGGTGCCGAAGCAATTCCAACACCAACTCAATTATAATTATAAAACCAACAAAAGATTCTATCTCTGCAATTTTTTGAAGAACAAAAAACACTTTATATAGAAAATTATAATAAAAGCATTATACAATTTCTTGACTTTACTGTTCAACAATCCCTTCGTCAAAATGTACCACTCATTTCTTCAGTGCGTCCACTAACTCTTTCACCTCTCCATGATCTTTTATGGCCTTCTGTTGCTTCACAACCAATAGAATATCATACAACTTTCTAACTAAAGCATTTGTATTTTCTAATGCAAGCAATAAACAATGAAAGGTTTTATACCCGTTGCTCTGATTCTGGGTCCTTTCAAACAAACTGCTTTTAAAATTATTATTTTAAAATTATAGATAAGTGTTTAAAATCATTATTTTTTAGTCACAATTATTTTGTGTGTATTGAAGTATTAATTAATGATATATAAATATATAAAAAATCCTAACCTCAAAATTTTAATGTTGTTTTTTTTAACTTTGCAAAAAAAAAAAATTCATTATAAAATTTTTTTCAAAGAGAAACAAAAAACACATGTTTGGAAAACCCTTAAAAAACAAACATCTTAGGACGAAAAACGAGAAGAAGAATAAAACAACTTGAAAAATGGTTAAATAATCAACATTTAAAAAAAATTGTGCATACTTAGAACATAAGAAAATTTAAAGTGTCAAAAATATGCCTTACAAAAATGTTGATACTTTTCAAAATATGCATAAAAGTCATGAACATTTTAAAAAATTATCCACACTTAATACATTAAAATATTTAAAGTGTAAAAAATAAGCCTTCCTTGCTGGTTCTTTTGTCAAACTGGGCATAAACTGACCGATTTTCCCATAAAGTAGTTGGTTCCATCATAAACTAACTAGTTTAGTGCCAAGTCGACTGCAGACCCACTGAACATGAATTTTGGGGCTTGTGAGGTGGTTTTGAGGGAAACTAAGGGATGCTTCACTCCAAAAACAACCCCTCCAAGCCAATAAAAGGTCTCCCTTCTCATTTTTCTCACACATCTCATTTGGATTTTTTGTGAGCTTCATTGGGAGCTTGGAGAATGTTGAGTTTTTGCTGGAGTAGTGATCTTGGAGGCTTGGAGTTGGACTTGGAGCTATTTTAAAGCTAGTTTGGAGTTGTTAGTGGAGTTGGCATCTTCAAGAGGAGGCTAATGAAGCTAGTTTGTATTTCCAAGTAAGGATTTTCACTCGAAAAAATCCATATTTCATTGTTGTCCATGTATTTAATTTTTTTGTGTTCAATGCTATCAAATTTCAATTTCAACTGTTAGTTTTCAAGTCTTAAATTTTGTAGACTAAATATGCCCCATTTTTTTCCCAAATTTATCTTAGGTTTTCCATTTTACTTTGCTGCATTTTTTTTTTTTAATTTGCAGATTTCTTTCAATTGCGAATTTGAAATATTTCTAGCCACCATGCCTTCAAATCCAAGGACATTGCATGAGCTCATTGTGATGCAATTGATGGAAAAATGACATGCAAATTTCGCAATAAATCTATTGGGGGGTATGCTTAGGTTGAAACAACAATTGGCTAGGATAAGAGGGCAAGTAAAGTCATGTGATGCACCAAAGGAAGTGATAGGTATTGTCAAGGCATAATATCTTGCTAAGTTTGAGAAGTTTGTGGAGAATATGGCTAGGGAAAAGACTATCCAAGAAGAAATTGCAATGAAGAAGGAAATTTTACAAGCCATGAAAGATGGTGGGTATGATGATTTTGAGATTCAACACTCTTTTTCTATCCCTGACATAGTTTCCAATCAAATGAAAACTATTTCTTCAAAATGAGAACTATAGCCAAAAACAAAAAAAAAAAACATGAAAAAACAACCTTAAAACGAAAAATGTTGATGTTACATCAACAATTTTTATTTTATTTATTTTTGGGGTAAATTTGCAACATTTTTAAAAATCAAATAAAAAAAAAAGAAAAAACACCCTTAAAACAAAAAATATTGATGTTAGAAGAACATTTTTTTTTCAAATATTTTAACAATGAAGTTAAAAATAAAATATCTATGCTTATATATTTCCCAAACACAGAACTAAAACCAAGGTACGACGAGAATGCCATGGTCACAATACATGTTATAACAATAGGTTGTCTCGTGAATATAGGTTTGAATCACACTAACGAATTAAAGTTATATGAAGATATTAAAAGTTAAAACTAAACCTTTTGGTTAGTTTACCTTTTTTGTTCCACAAGGTGACTATAGGGTTAATGAAATAATGGCAACTGTGGCTCAAGGAATAGAGAAAAGTACAAAAGAACCATGGTGCCCTGATGCCGATGATGTCAACAATCAATAAAATTTTCTTATTTTGTAAAATGTTGAACAATGCAAACAAATTATCTATGCTACTCATACCTCAACCTTGGTTGAATGGCCAAATTGATATAGGCCATTGTCGGTTCAGGGTTTGACTCGTCCTTTGAATGCATTTGAGGTTGGGCAATCAAACAGGTCTTTGACGTCGCAGTACTCAGTCCGACTTGCAACTAATTCTACGCTTAACTCATTTGAAAGCCCATAGATTCTTTGTTGAAGCTCGAAGGCTGTGTACGCAGTCAATAAATGAGTTTTCAAGGTGGCTTTCTCTTCCTCTTTGTGCCATTTACTGACGGACGTTTCTTGAGCACCAATGTTTCAAGAATCAATTTCTACACAACTCTAAAAACAACAACTGTTTTCTCCTTGTTGTAGCATATTATGTAGCTTAAACTCCTCATGGATAAATTGTATAGTTGTGGCGATTAATCTAGGTCTCCAATTTGCTCAACCTCATAAATGACAATCATGATACTCTGCTTATTCACCCACTTCTTCATACACTGCGAGAAATTTCGTTTGAACAAAATATCCTGTAGAGAGATTGAATTCATACAAAATGCATTGATGTCATTAACCAGGAACACCATTCAAACATTCCTACAGGGATCAAATATTCCTGTATCCATTAATTACCATTAAATCATCTGGTCATCATAATTCAAATAGTCAAACACCATTGTAGAAATTCCACAAGAATTTTTGAATAAGCATATACTCATCCAATTGATCATCCACATATCAATTCACACACCCATTTCTAGATTTAACACAACTTCATTTAAAACATAATTGTTACAAAATCAATGGCATAATCATACAAAGATGGGCATACTTTGCCTTGGCCCCATGTTTTACTCATTCTATGCATTTCTATCCTCATATATCTCCCTTACATGTATGATTACATTGCATATTTACAAGAATAAACTTGAATTGTTTTTCATATCTTAATCTAACTCCTAAGATCTCTCGGATACTATAATTACTCCTAGAGTCATCATTCAATCCTATTTACTTTTGAATTCTGCTAACAACAACAGATTCGATTACATTCAAATCATCGAAGTGTCTAATGACTCATTACTTCTAGAACTTGTCTAAAATCTTAGGAAATTGAAAATAATTACATTTTAGGGAACCCACTCTCTTAGTAGAACAAAAATTCTCTAACAACCCTTGGTTGATTTTCCATGTAAATAAAATAAGATCAAGGTCATGGGACACATATTCCAAGCTAAATGGTGGGAAAAAAATATAGTGGGCATTATTAATGGCTATGGAAATTGGCAAAGGAAAAGAGGCAATAATTGATAGTTAATTATGAGAAATAAAGGAAATAGGAGAAAATGAAGGTGAAGACACAAATATGCATGCAAGAGAAATTAGAGAAAAAATGAAGGAAAATGAAAGAAAAATGAGACATCAATGATAAAAAGGCATCAAAGAAACAATTGATTTTTTTTTGACAATCTTGGGTTAGCACTTGTTCATTCTAGCTCTCCTACACTCTTACACACTTAAAGCATCCTTGGAGCATTCTCACATTCAC
Organism: Pinus taeda; assembly: GCA_000404065.3. Classification (NCBI taxonomy): domain Eukaryota; kingdom Viridiplantae; phylum Streptophyta; class Pinopsida; order Pinales; family Pinaceae; genus Pinus; species Pinus taeda. The sequence continues at coordinate 15,802 of APFE031689353.1, forward strand.
TTGGATTTGGAGAGAAGTAAGCAAAGGAAAACATGGGAGCACAAGAAGAAATTTGGATCAACAACTACAACGAGATTTCATTGCAGGTAACAGGTTGCATGTGTGGATTTCTTGTTGAGATTTGGATGTCTCATAAATGCATGTGGTTCTCTGGTAATTTGTTGTCATTGGCATGGAGATTTTCCTAGATTGATAGTGGTTTCAACCTTGTGTTGGCATTTCCTGGATAGCCATGATGTATTGGGTTCTTTGTATATTTCTGATTGGTTCTCAGGTTCTCTATGGCTGTGGGTTGGGATAGAATCTATGGAGCCTTGGAACAACTTGGGTTCCTTGAAGGTTGTTGGTTGAGATGGGAGATCTTTGGATCCTTGTAACAACTTGGGTTCCCTGGAGGCTGTGGGTTGAGATAGAATCCTTGGATCCTTAGACATCTTAGGAAGAGACCAATCTAGTTGGTATTAGTGATTTCTAGACCAGTTAGGTGAAATCACTATGGTTGAGGGTTGAGGTGGTATGTTTTGTGGAAGCCTAGTTGGCTCATTTGGTTTAACCCATATGATCCCACATTCATACTTGTAATATGGCGTGGGGGTGATTGGATGAAAGAGAGATTTTGGTTCAAAAAAAATATGGTCGGGTGGTACATGGAAGTCCTTGACTTGGTTGGCTTTTGCATAGGTTAATATGAGATATTTTCCTATTGTTTCCTATGAGCGCTTGTACTCATCATTGTGTTGATTTTATGGTTGACTGTTATGGATTCTATTCTGGTTATACGCTTGGTTAGATGATGCGCTCTTATTATGGATCCCGTTCACGATGTAGTAAGTTATTGAATGATTGATGAAAGCATGGGCTAACAAGTGTTGTCATAAATACTTGAGCGGGCATTAAACCTTCTTGATGATTCTTTGATGAAGTAAAAAAGTTTGTGATCATATATGCATTCATGACCTGTAGCTTCTATGTTTATCATATGTTTGATGAAATGTTTATCATGAGACTGGCATGTTTTGAGAAAGTCCTAGCTTGATTTTTTATTGCATATACTTGTTCTCATCATTGATTACATTTTGAAAATTTATGGGCACTTTTGGGCAGTGGCCTGAATACTAGCCCTTAAAAAGTGGCATAAATCCCACCATTGTATGCACAAAACAGGGAAATTTTGGTCATAACCACATGCAAAATGGCTTATAGGTGTGGTTGGGGTGTTAAGATTGTAACAATGAGTTCCAAGTTAGGGATTGATCACAAGAGGTGGTTGTCAAGTTGTTGAGTGATCTAGTGTCCCTAAGGGGTGGTAATATGGGTTTCAGTTGTAGGATCCACTTCCATAACTAGAACTTGGAGGCCGGGTCATGTCATAGTAGCACTCAACTCATGTCTACCATGGAGAGTTTGTAAAAGTGGATAAATGTGGGAGGAGATGTTACAACTTCTAAGGTAACATCTACTTAGTTGATTTGGAGGAGTTTAAAAGTTTCATGACCTCCTAGGCATGTATCTTTAATTACTTGATCCATTAAGATCCCAAACTTTGTGTTGCAGTTGTTCATTCATTTCTTTCTGCTACTGCCCTGCTCCTTTTATAATTGTCTCCAATCTTCTAGGTTTCCAAATATTATGTTGTTATTGTTTGCTTTCCTTTCTGCTGCAAATATTTTTATTCAATTGTTCTTTGTGGCTAGTTATTCTCCTAGTCTTGTTGTATTTTCTCCTATGTATCGCTTTCATCAACATCCTCATTTCATCAATTTCCCTATCTAGTTGGTCTTCTTGTTGGTACAAGATACTATGCTTTGGTTGGAATATGTTGTTGTTATTGCTTGTTGACTGTTGTATTTATTTTCCTCCATGCCAATGCTATATGGTACTCTATTATGCTTTTCCAAATCAATTGGAATTGTATCTTTAAACTCTCCATAATCTTCATTACTTATATCCCTTGTTAGCCACTTCTTTAGAAATCTCATTTCTTCCTCAAAGTCTTTAAAAATTAACTTTGAATGTTGTATTTGAGGGTTATATTCATCTCTAAGAAATAATTTAGATTCTATTTCTCTAATTATAGCCTTATGTTCATTATCACTTTCTATACTTGTAACTTCACAAATTTAATTTGATTTTCAAAATTTACTTTTGTTTCCTTAAATTATATGGTTACCTTTTCTCCACTAGGAACTTGTAAACTTTTTTAATCACTAGCTTTAATCTCTTTTTATGACTCGTGTTTTCTAAACATCTCTTCCAAGAAATTGATCTCTTTATCAAAGTTTGTCAACATAAGGTCTGAATGCTGCTCTTCATCTTTAAACTTCTCTTTTTGTCTAACTTCATAAGGCAAATTTTCCGTATTCACTGCAACAACAACTTAATTTTCATTTGTGTATGAATCTCCCTCTGATTTCCTTTTTGAGACAATGTTGCCTCATCTTTCTCATGTTTCTTCAAAACAATCCTTTGGTCCGATGTAGCAAAAGTTCACCTTTACAAGATAATTCCATACGTTTTCCTTATTTCATACTTTGAAAATATATCCTTTTGCCTCCCTCTATCACTGTGATAGTTGCCAATGATTGGTCATCATTATTGGTACCTACAAAACCTCCATCCACACACAAATCATTGGTTTTCAAAACATAAGGCTCTCTAGCCTCCATTGATACCTCTATAATATCATTTCGAGTCTTAAACTTCTGGAGCAATTTTGACCCCCTAAACGACGTTTTTTTGACGTTTGCATCAAGCCCATAGCCCACCCATAGTTGTAGGCTACGAGATTGCGAAACATATTGTAGTACTCAGAGAGATGTTTCCGACGAGGTATTGTACATGCCAAATGGAAATAATATGACCAAGTTAAGACCCCGGAAAGTTGGTTACCCAACTAACCCCAACAGGGCCTACAAACTCTTGGCGTTCCATCTCTTGAGGTTAGGGTTTTGGTTGTTTAGGGTTTTCTCTTGTTGTTCAATACTAAAAAGGCCCTTGAGCCTCATTGTATCACAGTTCAGAGGCATGTAGCTAACACATCCCTTCTTAGAGATAAACTACCATCACCCGAGCTAGTTTATTTCCATTTCTGTATGTAAGCATATTTAAGTTCTTTGATATTAGTGAAATGAAGTTTTATTTCTGCTGCATGTTTGTGGTTGTGTGTATATCTGTATTTTGTTGCATTCTTACATAATTCTAAATCATTGGTATTAGAGCGGTCTGCTCTTTCTCTGTTTTTCTTTGCATGTCCTCGACAAGGTCAGGGTATAAGGAGTTAGGGCTCAAACTGGTTGAACCTTTGCAAGACTAGCTTGACAAACCCTGGTGGCCTCCCATGGCAGAAGAAAAGAAAGATGAGGGGCTAGGAGATCCTTTCAAAATATTGCTCGAGAAAGCCCTCGAGCGAAAAAGGAACGCAATGATGGATAACTTTGCCCAGATCCTTTCGTGACTACCCATAGGCGACACATCTTCATCTAGCAGCCACTCTGGAGGCATCACTCCTTTTAAGGTACAAGTTAACTTTGACATTCCCATATTTGAAGTCTAGATAGATGCAGACGTCGTAGATAGATCGTTAAATCTATTGGAAGGATATTTTTCAGTTCATGACTTTTCCAATCGAGAAAAGATTGCTTTTGTACTCCTCAAATTTGCCTCACATGTCAAGTACCGGTGGGAAACCCATTGTGAACAAAGAGATGAGAAATAATCCTCACTGTTTGAACCCACACCCACTTGGAATTATTTCCGAGATGCAATCAAGGAACAATATTACCCTGTCGGGAGCGATGAAGATAAATACGTAAAGTGGACCATGTTGCGGCAGGGAAGTGACCAAGATGCGTTGGAGTTCACAAATTTTTTCCATACCCTTCGCACGAAGATGGGTATCAAGGATTCTGAGTGGCATTTGGTACTTGAGTACCCCGACTGTCTACACAAGTACATCCAAGACGAGATGGAGTTCTTGGACATCCCCTCGCTTGACGCCACCTATCAATACGCTGTCAAGATCCAGCAAAAATCCGAACAGAAGAAGCGAAACTTTGGGTATGCAAATCTCAAGTAAGGAAAAGGTGTCCCCAAACCACAGAACAAAGGACAAAGCCAAGGCGGGGTGATCCAGGACAACCCGAAGCCACAAGTAAAGTACAACAACACGAAGACAAAGGACATAGGGAAATGGTGTGAGTTCCATAAGATCCCCACTCACAACACAAGTGGGTGCCGAGCCAAGAAATTACTGGTGGCCAATTTGAAGGCTTCCGAATCAGATGCATGTTTTGACTTTGAGCCGGAAACTAACAAGAGGAATGAAAAAGGGAAGAAAATTATTGATGCGGAGTTTAGTCCCACCGTTGCCACCACCAATATCCATAAGGATGAGCCCGAATATCCAGAGGAGGGGGTACAACTCTTCCACTCACAGATGTGGGTGAAGGGTTTTCCGTTGCAACTCATTGTTGATAGCGGGAGCCAAAAAAACCTCATTTCAGCAGAGGTCATGAAGCAGTTGGGCCTATTTACTACACTGCACCCGCAACCGTACACCATCGGGTGGCTTCACCAAGGGAAAGCTCTTTGTGTCAGCCAATAGTGTCACCTTCCCTACAACTTCAAGCCCTTCAGATATGAGGTATTGTGTGATGTTTTTCCTTGTGATGTTTGTGATGTATTATTAGGTTAACCATACTTGTGGAAGTGAAATGTTTTGTATGATTCTAGGCCTCACACTATTATTACTACTTTGGGAAATAAGTTGTACAAGATACCAAAGATAGCACCACCTACTGCCATTTCTTTGATCACTGTGAAGCAATGAAGTAAGATCATTTCCTAGCCTAAGAAATTTGTTTTCCTTATGATTTTCCCTCAGGTCAAGAATAATATTGTGGCCACACCTCTAGACATGGCTCCTCCACATGACAACAACAAATGGAAAAGGTTGTGGAGGAGTATAGGGACATCTTCACCTCACCCATAGGGGTACCTCTACATTGTCAAGTCAAGCACTCCATCGATCTGACCCCTGGCGTGCCTCTACCCAATGGACCAATCTATCTACACTTTGTTCTGGAGAATGATGAAATCAAGAGGCAGATTCAGGAGCTGTTGCAAAATGGGCACATCAGGCCAAGTTCATCACCCTGTGGGAGCCCGATCATGTTGGTACAAAAGAAGGATGAGACTTGGAGACTCTGTATTAACTATCGGGCAATGAACAAGATCAATGCTCGGAATAGGTATCCAATCCCACATATTGATGACCTTTTGGACCAGCTTAAGGGGGCCAAATGTTTCAACAGTATTGACTTGAAGTCTAGTTATCATCAAGTACTGGTTGAACCCTTCGATGTGTGGAAGACTGCGTTCAAATCCAAGGAGGGCCTTTTCGAATGGCTGGTCATGCCTTTTGGGTCAACGAATGTCCCTACAAACTTCATGAGGCTTATGGATGACATCTTGCGACCCTTCACCAACTCATTCATGCTGGTGTATTTGGATGACATTCTGATCTTTAGCTAGAGTTGGGAAGAGAACCTCCACCATATTCGGCAAGTCATCCAAGCCCTGCGACAACACAACCTGTGTGCCAATTTGGAGAAATGCACTTTTGGTATGACCCCGGTTCAATTTTTTGGGTACATCATTGATGAGTGAGGTGTAGATGTGGACCCAGCCAAGACACAAGTCATTCAGAATTGACCAACCCTAACCACTCTAACAAAGCTCCACAACTTTTTGGGTCTTGCCAACTTCTACCACAAGTTCGTGTTGGAGTTCTCTCATATCACTTGGCTTTTGAGCCAAGTCACCAAGGGAAGAGTGAAAGAAAAGTTCTTTTGGTTTGAATCCCAACAAAAGGCGTTTGCCAAGTTAAAGCATCGACTCTGCTCTGCACCAGTGATCACATTACCAAACCTGCAACAACCATTTGAAATTGAGCCAAATGCCTACGACTATGCTATTGGTGCAGTCCTTATGTGCGGGGTGTGCATGTGGACCCATCCAAGATACATGTCAATTGGGATCCAAGTACTTAGAGTGATATTTCCAATGAGGTTTCGTACGTGCCAAACGAAGATAATATGACCAAGTTATGACCCCGAGAAATTGGTTGCCCAACTAACCCCAATGGGGCCCAGAAACTCTTAGCGTTCCATCTTCTGGGGTTAGGTTTTTCCCTTATTGTTCAATAATAAAGGCCCTTGAGCCTCATTGTAACACAGTTCAGAGGCATGTAGCTGACACAAAGCCTCCATCCACACACAAATCATTTGTTTTTAAAACATAAGGCTCTCTAGCCTCCATTGATACCTCTATCATTAGACCTTCATGTTGATTTGAATCTCCCAAATTATCCATAAGAATCTCACAAAATCTTTCATTAGCATCTTCATCTTCTCTAAGAATATCTCCCTGTTGTGTCTTACATAAGTGAACTTCTTCTTCCATCAATGGATTTTGTCTAAACTGAGATCCTCTAAATTTCTCTCTATACATGTATTCACCCTTCTTTTGAAGCTTCTCCTTAGCTCCCTTGTGAACAATTTCATTACATGCCACTTGACCTTCTTTCTCACACTCCACCCTTCTCTCTCTCTTTTTTCACCTTTCTCTAGCAACATCATCATCAAACCGAGTTGAAATTTTATCTCAGTCATCCCTCTATCAATTTATTTTTTGTTCATACTTCTTGTCTTTATGTCATTCACATTAGCATTCTCTTCCTTTATGTGGTTTTCACTCAGACTCTCATCATGACCTTCATAGTCATCTTTATCTTCACTTTTTTTTTGTGAATTTTCCTCGTTTACTTGTGAGATGCACTAATCCTCTATAATAACAAGTCTGTTTCAACCTGCCACAAGTACCTCACCAAGTTTCCTAGTCTAAACCCAGACTTTCATTAACTTTAATGTCCCCTCTCTAGAACCTTCTCTTTGAGATTCCTCTGCTCTAGGATTCTACATTTCTCTTGAGAACTTCCCTTGTTCTCTCTTTTTCCAACCTTAGCTATAATTATTACAACTATTTGTTGTAAGGTTATTTTGCCATAAATCTCCTCTTACTTGTTTATACCTGCAAATTAACATTAACAATGTCAATATAAAACACATAGATCTTCCATTATTAGACTATATATAATCTACACTTCTTATAGTTTCTCCAACTTCACTGCTAGAATTGTTTCTCGCCTGTCCACACTGATTTCTTGTTGTAGAATTTACTGTCTTTCACTTGCTAAAGGGAAAGTTTCTACTCCCAAAGTAGAAAAATTCCTCTCTGTAAACTTTCAAAGAACATAAATGTTCTTCTTCTCCTTCTCTGAGAATTCAACCTACAAGTATCATCTCTTACTCAAATTAATTAAAACATAAAATATTCACCTATCATATTTCACTGAATCTGATCCTCTATAAGTTCTACAAGCTATTTCATTCTCTACTTTGTTTGAACTCAATTTCTATCTTTGTTTGCAATAGAGACTCCTTCTGTCTGTCTCACATACACACTTAATACGTGCAAAGATCTCCCCAAAATTGTCTTGAATCCTTAACCTAGGATTTACCTCTCTCACATGACAGTTTTACATACATGGACTTGAACTTCATCAAAATAAGTCATACACAGAGACAATCAATCATATGAAATTCTATTTTATTCATTCAAATCTATACACAACACTCTACTCATATTTTTTTTTTTGTTTTTTTTGTTTTTTTTGTTTTCTGCTTACTAAAGCTTCTATATTCTATCTTCACTCTTGGCCAAAGAGCTTCTAAACTATGGTTTATTTAACTACTATGCCAATTCTGCAGTCCAGTTTCTATGCTAGAAAATCCATAAACACAAATATATGGTAACATTGCTATATACCTAAATTTTCCCGAGATTATAAATTCTGCGAATGTATATGGCACTTCCGCCAACCTATAACAAATGGCACTGACTCCAACTATGTCCACTAGCTGCCCCCCCCAGATTTCAAACATACCAAGGAAAATTGTTTAGTGTTAACGAATCATAAGACTAAACAAGTATTATGAAACTCTTCCTATATGGTACTACCTTTAATCAAACATACAATTTATAGTTCTTACTAAAACTAGCAATGAAGGATTTAGGAATGTAACAACCACACCCAACTTACCCCATGGGGTGATTGCTACTATTAACTCCTCTTTTACTGTATAGTTGAGTTTATCACCTGTATCCTACACCTGAGCACAATGACCCAGATTTTAGTCACTTCATTTTATTTGTTTATAAGTAGTCATGCCACTTTCATATATATATATATATATATATACACCTATGTAATATTTGCCTAGCCTCTTTCCATAATCTCGATAGTTGATATCAATTATATAATTACATACATACATATTTATATAATTCCACACACACAAACACACACACACACACACACACACACATAATTTCCCAATCATCTTATTGGCGGACACTACGCCTGCAGTTTCCCCATGCCACATGTACACCCCTGGCACCAATGAAAATTCACCACGCCAATTGTTATGGGGGCTCTACTCTCGTAAAAGGCGTGCAATATTTTGGGCGGATCCCCGCACATTAAAAAATGGAGCCATCACACGCTGATTTCGACAGGGTAATGTGTGAGAAGTTTATGAGGGAGGTCACCTCCTAGAATTGGTGGTAAGAGGAAGCCATTGATTGCTAGATAAACGAGTCAAGATTAATTTGGTGGGTCAAACCCATTTTCCCAAATTTCCTATAGGCACCCCCCAAAGGCAGTTTATGGTTTCGACGAAACCTCTAGCGGGCGCATAATGCCAAAAAGTGGCCCCATATTTCGGCCTCCTCCCTCAACCAATAGAAGTCAGCCATGTCGCTCCACTTGGTGCTTCAAACAGTCCCACCGACCACTGATATCCAGCCTCGATAAAAATTGGCCACACTGTCTTGCTCTGCAGACCCTGTCAACCTCTCCTAAGATCTTCTGCCATCATTGATAGAGGAGATTTCCGGTTTGCATGGGGGGGAGAGAGGGGTGTGCCAAGATCTAGGTCTTCGATCTCAATAAGTAGATCGACAACATGCACAAGGGGTTCCCCTTCCGCAAATGTCACAAGGGTAGGGACGTGCACACCGTTGGACCATTGGGTGACAAATATTCGTTGTTCGATCTCTAATCTCCTTGTCGTCCATAGGAATAAGCCCCCTTGCCCTTTGTCACTATGCGTGGGTACATGGGATTCAGGCCCTTATGCCCCTGCCCATGGTTCTGATCATGGTCGTATGGCCCTTATAACCATTTAAAAGTGTCCCAACGAAAAAAAACCATCCGCTTGTAAGCACTATTATACAGAATCTACGACTGCAGACAGAAGTATCTTCCCTAGTCCTAGTGGACTAGCCCAGAATAATAGAAATACAAAGAGACTAATGTTTTCCTTAATGTAAATAGATAATGGGATGAATTCTACCTGGAATATGTTGTAAGATCTGTTCCTTCTTTGGCTTGTATGCTTCAAGCCCAACTCTAATCGTTATAATTAGAACCTGCACAATCAGACAACAAAAGCCAACGATCTACGGAATCTATGTAGCATCATCTAATCACTTTATTCAATAGATCAACATGGTATTGAAATACATGAAACCATCACATCATATATAGGAAAACAAAAAACTCTTTGTATTAATAGAAATGGAGTGAGTTACAACCAAAAATAGGTGCTGATCATGTAGAAGAGCTCCTCCAAGTTGACTTGTCCTTTCCTTGTCACAAAGTGCACCTCTAATCACACTAATGCTAGTTTTTGGTAGCATCAGAAGTGATCTAGCCTTGAAATTTGATGGAGAGGCTAAGGCACATGAGTTCTAAAGAACCCATAAACCATTTGGTGAAATTCCACCCGATTATATTTTATTAAATAATTAATATTTTTATTGGAGTTCCTAAGTCTAAACTTTAGGGAATTAAAATATTAATGGATATTAATAAAAATATGGGTGAGAATGATCTAGAAGACAGATCAAGTCATGTTTTAATCTTAGTCGTTGATTAGAGACTTAATCTTTTCCTTTGAAGACTCAACAAGAAAAGTTTAAAATGGAGGCTTGGGGTTCATTTGGAAACAGAGAGAGAGAGAGAGAGAGAGAGAGAGAGAGAGAGAAATTATCTAGAGTTCGATTTCTGGCGTTGGGAAGCTAAGAAATTCAAACTAAGTGATCATTCAACAACAGAGGGGCAGTGAGAATCCGAGAAAAGGAATTTCTATAAAATATTGAAAAAGAGGTGAAGAGAACTTGTAGAGAGGTAGCGTAGTATCTAGGAGAGTTGACGTTGGGCCAGTCTGGGCCCATGCAGTCCTGACACAGAGCAGAAAATTTGTCTGTCAAGCAGAATTCGAAACTGTTGGGAACAACCAGAACTGCTGGAAAAACCAGGATAGTTGACACATAGGGAGGAAGAGGTGATGTAGGGATGACGTAGAGCCTGAAGGGCCTACGCAAAAATAGACGGGGTTAGCTAGTCTTGTGCTAGATTAGCTGAAATTCTGCCGGGTGAAGTGAGGTAAAACTCACTCAGATTTTCTGCTAGTATTTTTCCCTGTAAAGGATTGCTAGATGAGCATCCTAGATTTGGATTCAGATATTTCTCCTGCATAATAATAAACCCTCAGATATTTTGCACCAGTTTTACCACATTGGGTTTTTCCGGGGATTATTGTGTCCAAAAATAAGTGTGCCCTATGTATCTTGTTTTTTGCTCTATTTTCTTTTTCATGAGATCAAATATTTAATTAGTGTAGGTTGTGTAAGTAATTTGCTTCAGTATTCAAAATAATAACTTGATGAATGTAATTTAAAAATCAAGTAGGTGAAGTAGATTCAGATTTGTTGCAGTAGGGGTTCCTTCGAGTGTAGGAATTTTCACACCTAATGTATGGAATTATATCTCTCACCTCAGCAACACAAGGGTAGATCACTCTCCAAAACCCAACCCTTACCTATGGATGGAAATAAATATATAGGTGGAGTTAGTTCATGAATTCTTATCCTTTTACCAATGTCAGCTTGAGATCCACTCTTGATGGGAGGATGAGCTCAGGGATAAGGGATGAAAAATCCAAGGTAGGATAGGATAGGATTTGAGACTTTTATCTGAGGTAAATAGTTACAATAGATCCTGGAAGCTTTTGGAAGACAAATCTTCGAGATTCTTTTTTGTTTTCCCGAGTTTCTAGAATCAACACACCCCCAACACTAAGCAACCTGCTAGTGATCAACGCAGGTGTAGAGTAGGGAAACCTGGTAGTCAACGATAGCCAATGAGGGACTAGGGTGCATTGGTCCTTAAAATGACTGAAGTAAAGCATTTTCAGGCATAAACTCAGGATTAGAAAGAGTCATGCTTAGGGCTCTGTGTAGGGAGGATGATAAAGTGTTCAAAGGATGTGAGTGATCTTGTTTGCAAGCATATTGACCAGCTGTGAAAAAATGGCCTATAACAATTTTCCCCCTAAAGTGCAAAGTCATAAATGATAGCTGATGATTGAAGTTATTTTCCTTGTGACAAGTCGGGATCAAGAACAACCGACAAGATCATCATCTGTTACAATACATTTACATCATGACATCTTTGCTGAGGGAGGTATACCCATGCTCAGCACATAAGTTAACATTATATGTACAATGAGCACAAGACATGTCTACAAATGACTGATGGTGGACCCATGAACGGATGAATATCGGTATGATCACAACCATCATACATTATGATCTTGTATTACTCCTGAAATCATAGCCCAGATGGATGAAACTAGATCTAGGGTCTTCTATCTCATTCACATGACCAACCAACATACGAGTCTAACCATGTGAATTAATGAGATGAGGTCAAACCGACGAGATCATCATCTATTACAATACATTTACATCATGACATCTTTGCTGAGGGAGGTATACCCATGCTCAGCACATAAGTTAACATTACATGTACAATGATCACAAGACATGTCCACAAATTAATGATGGTGGACCCATGAATGGATGAATATCGGTATGATCATAGCCATCATACATTGTGATCTTGTATTACTCCTGAAATCGTAGCCCAGATGGATGAAACTAGATCTAGGGTCTTCTATCTCATTCACACGACCAACCAACATACGAGTCTAACCATGTGAATTAATGAGATGAGGTCAAACATGGTAGACACCATCAATCACTGACCAATGCTATAAGATGTTAACAGGTGCGAGAGAAACCATTGATGATGTTAATGGTTCTCAAGGTACTCTAGTACAATCTGTATGGTGTGAATAAATGAGTTGATGTCAAACACCACACAAAATATTTTGGTCTAAGGCCATTGATGTAAACATGTTGCTAAGAGTATGGAAACTTTCCATTGATGTATGCACGCTCTAAGGTACCAAGGGATGTTTCTAAGTAAACTTCCTGGATAATGAGCTGAGGTCGACAGAAAGTGACTCGTCACACGAAGGCCTTGATGTGTCCGTCATCAACGATACGAAACAACTATGTGATTTGAGAAAGAATGATTAGAATGATGCTGATACAGAACTTTCTCAGGAAAGGAAAACATGGAATGTAGGCTTAAGAGTATTGTAGTAGATATTGACTGAATAATTTCTCTAGAACACACCGACGACACTGAATGGAGTTGGAAGAATTGACCCAAACCAAAAGTGGAGGCTTTGAAAATGGTTGATGAACAAAAATACAAGAAAATTTCCCAACCCAACATCACGGATATGAGGTGGAAGAGCTTCGTGTTCAAGAGTGACTCATTACCATTAACAAAATGGACTACCCTGTTTTCTCAATTTCCCCAACCATACTGGTTAATACCTCTTTATTTTTTAACAAGGTTGAGGAGGATAACATATGATTTATCTGTAAGTTGATCCTTCATATGAATCCCTCTAAGAATATTTAACGAACCCAAAGAAGGAGTAGTTTAGTCCCATTATGACAACGGTCCATCATTGTTTGATGTTTTTACAAGCCTAGTGAAGGTGAAAACTCGACATATTTTTCATGTTTAGAGAGTTTGAAAAAGAGGAAAAAAATAAAATTCCAAATGTTTCTTTTCATACATAGTCCCTTAGGTCCAAAAAGGTAGAAAATAATACCCAAAAGAACCTCTTAGCCATGTTCGACTAAGGTATTCCTTTTTTGTAAGTAGTTTATCTCAGTTCAGAAAATGGTTAAATTTATACTGAGTACACGTATTTTCATTTACTTTAATGAGTTCGAAAAGACAAGTACTCGACAATATTTTCATATTTTGGGAGTCTGAAAAGAGATGAAAGAGGACTCCAGACGGTTCCTTTTTTGTAACTCTACGAATCCCGAAAAAGTAATAAAAGTGTGCTCCTCGGTCAAAATAATATGTTCAAAAATGACAAAATCCATCAAATAGTTGTCGAACTGCTTAGAACATCACAAAAATGATTAAAAATACATGTTTCATGGTAAAACTAGGTTGTAACTAGGTGAAAACATTGAATACGAATAAAATAATGGAAGAAACAACCATAAATATTCAAGATGACTATTCATCTTTACCATTTCAAATGTACCTTCAACAGTGATAGTTCTAAGTAGTTTTTTCCCTCGCTCTTCTTGAGTTGATTGCGCTCAATCCGGTGGATTGTTTCAAGTACCGTCGCTTCCAGGTAAGAACTAAGACCTTTCTCTTTCATTTCATGGTCCCATTTTGTGTTTTCATGCAATTTTTAAGTATTTTTGAGGGCCCTTGGTTTTAATGAACTCGCCTAGGACTAACGCAAGCACAGAGGGCCGAAAGGTGCATTGCACCTAAGTGAGAATACATTGCATGGGAGGGGTGCAACACACTATCTCTCCTCATAGGGATGCATTGGGCGCAAATATAAAAATGTGTTTGCTAGTTTCATTTCAAAAATTTCCAGTTTCTTTGCATGGAAGTGATCCTAATGAGTCTCTTCTTGATGTTTCAAGTCTTCATTAACACAAAATGGCCTTTATCTAGAGAGAAATAGAACATTAAGAAAATTATTTGAATGTAGCTAATGATCCTACTACCATCCTAGAACTGAAAAACTGTGGATTGTTGAAATTCTTCTGGCTTCATGGTATGAGGCAACATATGGAATTACTAGCATATCTTTTTCATTCATGGGATGTGAAAGCACAAACATTCAGATTTGGGGAACATCTGCTCAAGGTAACAATAGAGGACATATATTTTCTGACAGGTTTATCCAAAAGACTTTCCTCCATCTCTCTCCTAGGTGGGAGAAGGGGTGGAGAAACGGTAAAATCTTATATTGATACTTATTGCAGACCTCGATCCAAACCAGCTAGAGATGGAAATATTAGCATAAAATATGTAACCCATTTTCCTTTAAGAACGATCTTATTCATCATTTCCATATTGGCGGGTAGCTCAACACTTCATGTAGCTAGCAGATCATTCATGCGGTATGGTGTGGAGTGTTTGGAGCCAACAATATTCAATTAGAGAGAGGGAGTGTTAGTCAATATACAAGAATAACTTTCTAAAACAAGAAAGGGAAAGTTGAAAAACTTTGGTTACAGTTCCATCTTGGTCTCTTTTTCTCTAGAACAAGCTACATTACTACAACCTCACCAGATTACACTTGATCCCATAGATTTGAGGGTTCCATGGATGAGGAGGTAGATGGATCATATGTCGCAACATGAAGGTCTGTCGGCGATCAGTTTCTCACCAACCTTCTTTAGATGGTTGTGTAGACAGTTCATTATCATCAATGATTACCCATACACAGGTGTGGATTTTCATGATTACCTTGAGCTAGCGCTTCTTGAGGGTGGGCGATGGGGTGTTATATGTAAGGTATTTCAACCATTTGAATTTTTGAAAGTTTTACAGTCTTTCTTGTGTTTTTGATTGTTTTTAGACTAAACTATTGATTTGTTCATGTAGATATTTGGCCTGTTTGACCGATAGGTGTTTCATATCTCCGTCGTGCAGGAGAACAACCACAGGCATCAATAGAACCAATATAGGTTGCTGCAGTAGGACGAGATGCACTACTGGATCTTAATGTAGCCGAGATTATCAGGCCAGGAGTAACTCCAGAAAACTGATTCGTTTATTCCATTAGGCAACTATCTATTATATACATGAATGTGATCGTTCAGTTCATCTTCTTGATGACTGTTCACATTCAATTCTCCCAATCGCTGAGGATTAGGTGTCAACATTCCCCCCATTAATCTGAAGGGATGTTGGTGAGTC
>APFE031689356.1:0-26405 GCA_000404065.3 Pinus taeda
TACAAGACCATTGTAAAAGGAGTTTCTAATTGAAAGAAGATAGAGACATATTGCAGCAGGTGGTTTTCACCCACATTGGGTTTCCACCTTATATCTGGTGTTCTTTGATGTGACTGTCTGTTTTTCTTGTTCATGCTCATTATTTTATGGTACTGATATGCAAAAATAATTCAAAGTGTAAATAAGGAAGATCTGGTAAAAGAACTAGATAATACTGATTCAACCCCCCCTCTCAGTATTATTTTCAACACACATTTCATATGATCGTAGTATAAAGAATTCATACATTACAATAGTATGGAGAGACATTCATAGAGTACACCCTTAGGCTGTGTGAATAGCAGGTTGATGATTGTCAAGGACTACATCATTCACTATGTGACAGGGGAACAAAAGTTGTGATTGCAGAAGAGAAAATAGGGGGAATACAATATTGTTGTGTGAGTTTAAGAGTGTGGAGTTGAGTATGTGAAAGTTGTGAAAATGGCCCAAGTGTTAAACTGAGACATAGTGTTATAGAGTGTTGTGATTAGAGCTGAAGGATCATTAAGGAGCATCGATCTGCATCATATTATATTTATATTTCTCTGTATATGTAGTTTCCACTGTTTTTAGTTTGAAAATTATATGAAAGGTAGAACAATGGCTAGAGTAGGTGGTGGCCTACATTAATAATAGGTTGGTGCCTTTTGGAAAGTAGGGGATTTCTATCATAAGGGGGTCAGTGCCTCCTATGATTGGGTTCTCACAAACAAATTGATGTAATTAAGTAGGTGCTCAATTTACATCATAACAACAAATAGATTGGTGCTTTTCCCCCTTTGGGATTCCACATAAAAATACTTGTGTCAATATGTGTATCCTACTCCTGTGGTTGATTATATGTACATGTGAATGCCTTATCCTTTTAGTCATTTGTATTGTGTATGAAATCTCTCACAAGTAACTGAACGTAGTGAAAAGAGTCACATACTTATACTTAAAATTTGAAAGAACCTCACTATTACTGATTCACCATGCCCCCCCCCCCTCTTAGTAATTCCTTATTCCAACAATTGGTATCAAATCCTAGCTCCTTTAGGAGAATTCTAACCACTAGAAGGTATATCCATAAGGAATTATGTGTAGGTAAGAGAGTCAAGATGCTTACTCAAGCAAGATACCAGTCTTTTATGGGACAAACTATGCCTTCTAGAAATTTAGGATGGAAGCCTATCTTATATATCTAAGAGTAGATTTTTGGAGCTCTATACTAGTATATTATGATGTCCTTAATGTCCCTCCCACTAATGAAGATGGTAAAAAAATGTATAGAAAT
Source organism: Pinus taeda (assembly GCA_000404065.3). Classification (NCBI taxonomy): domain Eukaryota; kingdom Viridiplantae; phylum Streptophyta; class Pinopsida; order Pinales; family Pinaceae; genus Pinus; species Pinus taeda. Next base: position 1,319 of record APFE031689356.1, read on the forward strand.
AATACTAAAGCCATGAATGCAATTATCTTTGGCCTTAATCAATATGAACTCATAAAGGTCATGCATTGTAATTCTGCCAGGGAAGTGTTCGTGAAGCTCAATCAAAGTCATGAAGGAGATGACAAAGTCAATCACACCAAAATTTAAACCTTCATAATGAGGTTTGAAAGCTTAAAAATGAGTGAAGAAGAAAGCGTAGTAGAATACTTCCATAGAGTTGATGAAGTAACCAATATGATTAGAGGTCTTGGTGAAGAAGTCAAGGAATATATGATTTATTGAAAGGTCTTAAGATCTATACCCATTAGATTTAATGCCAAAGTCTATTCTATTGAAGAAATAGTTTATTTAAATAATCTCAAGATGGATCTATTTCTTGGTACTCTCACAATGTATGTGATGAGAGTAGGAAGAGAGAAGTATGAACCCAAGGATGCAACGTTCAAAGTGTCCAATAAGGCCAAGGAGAAAAAATATCATCAAGATTTATCTAGCTGTGAATATGATTAAGAGCTTCCTCAATTTACCAGGAAACTAAGGAGCGACTAAGGAAAATTAAAGGGATGTTTACCTTTAGATTTTTGCCTGTGGAAGAGTTGAACATTTTTCCTCCAAATTCCCTTAAAAAGGAAGGAAATAAAGGGAGGATGATAAAAATATTATAAACAAATCTCAAAAACATCAGAAGAAGAAGTTTTATAAGAAAAAGGGGCTCTACTCCAAAGAGGATAGCTCAGCACTAGAGTCATAGAAGATGATTTAGATTAGTATTTACTCATGGAATTTGGATCAAACTCCAAGAAAAAAAATATTACTGACTCTAAGGAGGAAGAATAAGATGTAGGAGTAGTGAAATTTGAAGGGGAACTCATCAGTGCTCTTGATGAGTTAAAGAAGGAAAGGAGAAAGAACAATTAGCTAAAAGAACAACTAAAATGTGGAAGAAGGTATGTACAACTCCGACAATGAGGAGTTTGTTTATCAAAAAGAAAAATTTGAAGAAGCCATTAAAAGAAAAGATAGCTTAGCCTTTATAATCTAAGAAAAACAAGGAACATATGAGAAACTAGAAGAAGAGAACAAGCATTTAAAATCGGATATTTTTAAGGTAAAGAAGGAAACGATCTCAAAAGCATGCAAAGGTGAAGTTCCATACTTGAAAGTCAAATAAGAAGAAGTTAAATGAAAGGAAGAAGTTCTTTAATATTTGATGCTTGAATGGGAAGATAAACTATTAGAGTCTCGAGGAAGAGGTTGCCTATTTGAGAACGGATCTTGAGAAAATCAAGATCGAGAAAGGTATAAATGGAAAATTTGTAGAAGGAACAAGAAAGCTAGATTAGATTCTAAATATTCAAAGGTATTCAAGAAAAAAAACAGGTCTGGGATACTCTAGACCACATGAATATTCTATGGGAAAGATGAACTTCAGGTCTGCAGGATTTGAGGAACCTCAGAGCTATGAAAATATGTAACATGAAAGAATCAATAAAGACAAAAAGTAGCAATCGAGAGAAAAACCCATTACAAGAATAATAGCTCCATCTACCCCAAGGAACCACACCAGCAGAGAATGAATTAATGAAGCAGACAACAGAGGTACCTTCATGCACAAACTCATGAACTTTGCAAATTTAGGTATTCTCATTTATTTTGTGGTCATTGTCATAAATTTCACATCTTTGGACATAATTTTGTTGATTGTATAAGGATTAAAGATGAAAGAGATGAAATTTTAAGATACGATAAGTATCAGAATTTTAGATCTGAAAGCTCTCCTTTTAGAAATCGAAATGCCTTGTCCCATAATGAGTGATGTTGAATGTTTCAAATTTAATAATTTTGGGCACAAGGAATGTGAGTGTAGAAGAAGGTTTGAGTACCCATCTAAGTCTCAGAACACTTGGCAACCATCTTTTCAAAAGGATCAGGGGAATTGGAAGCAAAAATATACAAAGAGCATGGAATGTGGACTTGCTCTATCATCACATAATCAAGAAAACATATGGTATGGGGATAATGGTTGTTCCAACCATATGACTGGGGATAAGAGAAAATTTATGCTGCTAAAAGAAAAGGACAGAGGGAACAATTTCACTTTAAACCACAATTCCCTAGCAAGAATTAAGGGTAAGGGCATAGTCAGACTTAAGGAAAATACTAAAGCCCAAAATGTGTTGTATGCAGAAGGTCTCAAGCACAACTTGCTTAGTTTAAGTCAGATGTGTGATAATTTCTATAATGTGATCTTTTGATCCATGGACTGTGAGATTGAAATGAAGAAAATGGAAAGCTGGTGGGTTAAAACTCACAATAATGTATATGTGTTTGATGACTCTAGAGTAAGCTACTATTTGAGAAAGTCAAGTGAATCCCAGTTATGGCACATTAGAGTTGGTCATATGAATTTTGACAATCTTATAAGAGTCAACAAGCTAGGAGCTATGGGAGTCTTGCCAAGACTATGAAGGCCTCATAATTAAATCCGCAAGTCATGTCAATTTGATAAGAAGACTAGGAATCATTTCAAGACAAAAGAGTTATCTTCATTTAGACCACTGGAGCTAGTTCACATATATATATTCTACCCAAATAGATAAAAAAATCCCAAGAGGAAAAAGGTATTTTATGTTGCTTATTGATGATTTTACTAGGGCCACTTGGATCGTTCTCTTAAAGGAAATATCCGAAGTGTTTATTTTTTTTTAAGTTCAAGTAGAAAATGAGAAAGATCTAAATATCAAAAGCTTAATATCAGACAGAGGAGGAGAATACACTTCACGAGAGTTTGCATAATTCTGTGAAGTGCATGGCATAGGAGGCAATATTTTGCAGCTAGAACTCCACAAGAAAATGGAGTAGTTGAGAGAAAGAAGAGAACAATCTAGGAAATGGTGAGAGATATGATGGATGAAGCAGATGTACCTCACCTATTCTGGGGAGAAGAAACTCAACCAACAATGTACCTATTAAACATAACACAACTCATGCATAATAGTGATAAAACTCTCTACTAGTTGTGGAAGGGAAAACCTGCATCAGTTAAATACTAAAAGGTGTTTGGGAGAAAATATTTTGTCAAAAGGAATGATAGAGATCCTAGAAAGTTTGATTCACATGCTAATGAGGGTATATTACTCAGGTATTCTACTCGAAGTAAAGGATACAAGTGTTAAAACAAACAGACAAAGAGGGTTGAGGATTGCATTGATGTAGTAGCAGATGAAATGGCTTCACAACCTGAGTCCTCCAAAGGAAACATGAACTCATATGGAGAATAGAGTTCATAAATCAGGCCCTCACATAGAGATGAAACAGATTCAGATAATGAAGACGTGGACATGAGCACAAATCCAAGGCCCAAAAAACCTTCCACATATGCACATAAAGAACATCCTAAGAATCAAATTCTTGGAGATCAAAGAATTGGTGTTCAAACCAGGAGTAAATTTGTTGGCAGTTCAAGTTGTGCAAATATTTCTCTACTATCTTAGGTTGAGCCTAAAATTCTCAGCTAGGAAAGTGAGGGCATGTTTTGGGTGAGAGCTATGAATGAAGAACTTGACCAAATTGTGTAGAATGACACTTGGGAGCTTGTTCCAAGACCAAAAGAGAAAATTTCATAGGTACAAAATGGGTCTTCAAAAATAATCTAAATGAGCAGGGTCAAGTAATTAGGAGAAAGGCTTAATTAGTTTGCAAAGGGTATGCCTAGATAGAGGGGCTAGATTTTGAGGAAACCTTTGCACCAATAGATAGATAAGAAACTATCAAATTGTTTCTTGAATTTTCTAGTCATAAAAACATCAAGGTGTATAAGATGGATGTGAAGTTGACATTTCTCAATAAAGAAAAAGTCTATATTGAGAAGCTAGAATGATTCACGCTCACCGAAAATGAAGGATTTGTGTGCAAAATGAAAAAGGCCTTATATGGACTCAAACAGACTCCTAGAGCCTCGTATGTAAGACTAGATTGACACCTTCAGAAAGAAGCCTTTAAGAAAGGTACTGTAAACAACAATATATACATAAGTATAAAGGGGATCATCTACTAATTGTAGTAGTGTATGTGTACGACATAATCTTTGGCAGCGACCAGGGACAATTGGGACATCAATTCACAAATTGTATGCAGACAAAGTTTGAGATGTCCATGATCAGAGAATTCTATTTCTTTTTAGGATTGGAAACTTCTCAGTCAAAAAAGGGGTATTTATCTCCCAATCCAAATACCTATGAGAAACTCTGAAGAAGTTTGGGCTGGAAGATTAAAATCTAGTTAGCACACCTATGGTTATAGGCTGCAAATTGTGCATATAAGATGAGACACCGTTGGTAAATCAAGCCAAGCATAGATGAATGATATGAAGCTTATTGTATCTCACAACTTTGAAACTAGACATCATGCAAGCAGTGGGTCTTGTGGCTAGATTTCAAGCTTTTCCTCATTAAATTCATGTCATCTCTGTCAAAAGGATTTTCAAATATCTTCAAGGAACAAATGATTATGGAATATGGTATGATAAAAGTAAAGAGTTTAATTTGAAGGCCTATATTAATGTTGCTTGGGCAGGAAATATTGATGGTAGGAAGATCACCTATGGTGAAACATTCCTTTTGGGAAACTTCTTAGTGTCCTACGTTAGCAAGAAACATGACTCCATTTCTTTATCAACTGCTGAAGCAGAGTATACTGCAGCTACAACTTATTGCTCACAAATTATATGGATGAAGCAAACATTGAATGACATTAAGGTAGAGTTGACTGATCCCATTCTAATCATGTGTGATAATACTTGTGCCATTAGTATCTTGAAGAATCCTTTCATGCACTTAAAGATTAATCACATCCCTATCAAGTTCCATTTCTTAAGAGAGAAGGTTGCAGCTAGCATTTTTTCACTTGAATATGTGGCCACTAAAAACCAAATTGCATATTTATTTACTAAGCCACTGGCAAGAGAATCCCTTGAATATCTTAGGCAACAGATAGCATTTGTGATTCCTCCTAAATGAATCAATTATAATGTGTTTTGGAAAATACTCAGCATGTGGGATCAATTGAAGAGTACGTTGCAGTGGTTTAGGGGGGAGTTTTCAAGATAATCCTTTGCCATTAATTCCAAAGGGGGAGAAGACTACTAGTGCATTGGAGAAGAAAAACAATGAAGAAGATGATTCCTGATTTCAGTGGGAGCTTATGTTGTTTCCATCAATGCCACATGGGTATATTGTTGTACAATTGGCATTGTATGATTGATTAGTGGCACCTGGTATGTTGGCATTGATGTCAACCAGACTAACATTGAGGTCAGAAGTAGCAGATGTTAGCATTGATGTGAGCATGTTTGTCCCAAGGGGAATCCCATGGTTACTGGAGTTTGTGGTAGAGAATCATCATAGTATCAAGCCTATTGGAAAAGCCATAAAAAGATGACTCTGATAGCTAGGGAGTCCAAGATTCCAGGCACAAGAAGAAGAGTCAAGGTGAAAAGAATGGCAGAGAGTTTGCAATCATGTTTCAAGTAGAAAATGGGCTTAAGGACTACATAAGACCTTCTCCACTAGAAACAACTTTGGAAAATATTTCTGATGGTATGTGGAAGTCCATAATTGGATATTGGGATCAAAATTTATTGATAGCCAAAGTAAGGATCTTGAATTACTTAGGAGCAGGCCAAATTTCAGAAGCTTGAAATCAGGGAAACAAGTCAAATTCTGAAACCTTAGAACTAGGGAAGTAGGCTAAGTATTGGAACACCGAATTTTAGAACTTAAAAACTTTGGAGGGTCGAAGTCTTAGGACCTCGAAGGGTCAGAATCTCGGGACGTCAGAAGGTTAAAATATCGAAAGCAGGCCAAATATGAGAACCCCAAATTTTGGAACTTTGAAGGGTCAAAGTTTTGGGATGCCAAAAGGTTAGAATATCATAAACAAGCCAACTATCAGATCCTCAAATTTAAAAACCTTGAAACCTCATAACTTATTATTAATTAATTCTTTTAAAAGTGTTGAGGGTTGCATGGGGGTAGGGATTTACAAAGGAAATCGTTTTCAAAACCAAGGATCAAGGGACCCTTTCTCTCTCCTCAGACATGACACATGGAAGTAGTTGATTGGACTTCAGGAGCTAATGATGGTAGATGACATCAGCATGAAATAACTGTACAGAGGACATGTGGCAGTTAGATTCAACATTATTGAGTGGCCTAATGGAGAAAATCCTACTGACACATGTAACCACTAAGGAGACGCCACGTGGGGTTGATTTCAAGATCATGATCTCACCGTGGAAATAAATTTTAGAGGTTGGATATTTTGTAAATCCTCTATCATTTCATTTTGAGAAAATTATGATACTAGGGAGCTTCCTATGTTTATTGGTGTTTGGTCATGGAGACCAAAGAACCAAGGGTGTAGATAAAAAACACAAGGAGATAGGCCCCTGACAGGATCCTGAAGGGCTTAGCACCTAAGTGCAATGGAGATGTTGTGTGGGTATTTCAAAGGTTAGAGATTTCGCAACTCCTCTATAATTAGAATTTGAGAAAGTTCTCATATAGGGAGCTTCTGATGTTGTCAGTGTTTGGCTGTGGAGCCCAAAGAACCAAGGTCATAGAGAAATAACATAAGGAGATAGGCTCCCCACAGGATCTTGAAGGGCTTAGAACCTAACTTTTATGTTGTCGATCACAACACTCAGTCCTATGGTGGAAAAAGAATAAGAGGTGAAGTGAAATGGGCTAAAGGCAAAGCTCAGAATCTTTGGATCTTGTAATATCCTAAAGCATAACACCTTAATAAAGTTACGAGATGTGGGGATCCAAGGTTGTAGCACAAAGGTGTATTAAGGATGAATGAGTCGGTAGCTAAGAGTAAATGCATGTAGAAGAGTTGGTCAATGCAATAAATAACAACTGTTAATATCCCTGAGTCAAGGGAAATGAGGACTACAATTTTCAGAGAAGAGTATTGGGCCTGCCTTGAGTTGAAATAATCTACCCATGATTCCCCATGCACACTTAATTGAATTAAATGAAGAACAAAGCCTCAGGGATAGGAAATCTAATCGTAGTTTAGAGAAGCCATGCTGAAGTACATTTCAAGCTCTGTGAGCAATTAATATGCAACTTCAGTTGTCAAGTAGTTAGGCAAGAGAAATTTCTCAGAATTCCATGCTCCATGTTTAATATAATTTTAGTAGAAAGAAGTCAGACATTACAATCATATGGAGAGCCATTCATAGATTACACACTTAGGCTACGTGGATAGTAGGTTGATGGTTGTCAGGGACTACATTGCTCACTGTGTGATAGGGGAACAAAACTTGTGATTACAAAAGAGAAAATGTGGGGAATACCGTATTGGTGTGTGAGTTGAAGAGTGTGGAGTGGAGTATGTGAAAGTTGTGAAAATAAACTAGTGTTAAAATGAGACATAGTGTTGCAAAGGGATGTGATTGGAGTTGAAGGAGTAGCAAGCAGCACAATTCAAAGTATATCTACAGTGAACCATATATGTATTTATCTATATATGTATTTGTCCATGTTTTCAGTTTGAAAATTGTACGAAAGGTAGAACAATGGCTAGAGTAGGTGGTGGCTTGCATTCATAAGATGTTGGTGCCTCTTGGAAAGTATGAATTTCTATCTTAAGGGGGTTAGTGCCTCTTGTGAGTGGGTTCTCAGAAAAAATTGATGTAATTAAGTAGGTGCTTAATTTACATCATAAAAACAAACATATTGGTGGTTTTATCTCTTTGGGTTTCCACGTAGCAATACTTGTGTTAATATGTGTATGTTTCTCATGTGATGGATTGTATGAACATGTGAATGCCTTATCTTATTGGTGATTTTTGTTGTGTATGAAAGCTATCAAAAGTAACCAACTGTAGTGAAAAGAGTCAAAGAAATATACTTAAAATTTGAAAGAACCTTGCTATTACTGATTCACCCTCCCCCCCAAACAACTCCTTATTCCAACAAAATCCCCCTAGTTCTGCTATAACCGGAATAATAAGTGCTCTGGTCTTGGCCGCATAACCACTTGTTTGGATTGTTTTCTCACCACTAACAATTTTCTACCGCTGAACCTCACTCTACATTCCTTCATTCTTCCATGGAATAGATGTGATCACTGTCCCATTAAACTATCCCTCTCACCCCCTTTAAGCTATGTCCCAATCCCCTTTCTTTTCTCTCCTCTATGGTCCCCTCTGCTGGATTTAAAGAAATGGTGGAAGCTTCTTAGTCTGAATGGGTTGGGGAAGCCTATTTCTATTAGAGAAACGAATATCAAGTGCCTGAAGCTATGCATCAAAAAATTTCTAAAAGAAGACAAATCTAAAAGGAAAAATTCAATCACAGAAATGGAACAACAATTTTATTCTATCCAAGGGTAATTAGAAACAACTCTAGTCTCAAGCAAGGACATTCATAAGGAAGTAGAAGCATTCAAATCCTACCATTCACTTGTAAGGAAAAAGGAAGAATATTGCAGGCTCAAGTCTCACAATATTTGGCTTCATGCTGCTCACCAAAACACCAAATAGTTCCATAAGCAAGAAAAATATAGAGAAAGTAAAAATAATATATCAAAGATCCAATTTTAGGGGTAGAGTATTGTAGATTTTCAAGCAATGAAGGAGGTTGCAATGTCATATTTCAATACTCTATATCATGAAATTTGTTCGAGAGATTGATTGGATGAATTATATATGCTAGAGTACATGCCCTTATTAATCATTGAGGAAATAAACACGCAACTCACGCCACTCCATTAACTGAACAAATTAAGAATATAACTTTCTTTCTTCTCTCGAAGAAATCACCTGGTTCTGATGGATTTTATGCTTGCTTCTATCAAAACTTTTGGGATTTTATAATATAGGATCTTTATAGAATAATCATATATTTTCTTAAGAAATTATGTTTGGGAGGAGCAATAAACTCATCATTTTTGGCCTTGGTTCCCAAAGAATCAAATCCCTCCTCCTTTTCCTGATTTTACCTGATATCTGTTTTTAACGTATCCTATAAAATCATCTCAAAACTTCTAGCTTCTAGACTCAAGAAAGCCCTCCCTCTTTTGATTTCTATCAATCAAGGTGGATTTGTCTTAGGGCGCCAATTTTTTTACAATATAATCTTGTTTCAGGAGGTAGTGGAATCTAGTTGGAGAAGAGGAGATTATGGATGATCATAAATCTAGATATGGCTAATGGTTTTGATCGATTGCAACATGAATTCCTCTTCAAAGTAATGTGGAAAATGGGATTTTATGCTAAATTTATTCAATGAATAGCGATATGCATCTCCTCCATGGATTTATCGCTCAGTAAATGGGATATCCAGAGTCTTATTCAAGGCTTCTCGTGGCTTGAGTCAAGGTTTCCTACTCTCCTCCTTTTTGTATATCATAATGGTTGATTCACTTAGTAGGAACCTTGAATTTGAAAGAACATCTTCCAATATCCCAGGTATAAGATTCATAGTAGCGACAAGAAGTATAAACCATGTTTGATTCACGAACGACACTATCTTACTAGGGGAGCTTCAACGTTAATAGTGAAGAGATTCAAATCCACTATCGATGCATTCTTATTGGAAATTGGAGGGTTAACACATGACAAAAAATCCAAATATTCACATGGAACACATCACCATTGAGAGTGAAGAAGATTGGATATGTTTTGTAATACAAGGTACCGAGGGATTGGAAGGAGTTCAAATACTTTGCAATCCCAATATATTGAAGGAAAACCTCTCCTAAAACATGGCATAATATTTTAGAGAAGAGAAAAAGAAAAAAAATGAGAAAATAGGGAGCTAGTTGGCTCAATGTAGCAAGAAGAATAATCTTGGTAAAAAAATTCCTATCTGCCATCCTTGTATATCAATTTTCTTCCCTGTTGGCGCTAAAATATGTGATGTAGCAGATAGGTTCCTACCTCGGGAAATTTATATGAAAAGTTGGAAAGGTGGAAACTAAAACATTTCACTTCATGAACTAGCATATTGTTCGAGCACCAAATATCCACAAAGGATTAAGAATTAGGGACCCCTCATAGGTAAATATAACTATGGGTGGCAAACTATTTTAGAATATCAAGTTTGAACTGGACTGGTGGTGGGTGCATGTTCCATGAGACAAATATATGCAGGTAGGAAATGTTCATCTTGGAGAAATCATTCCCAACCATGGATCTCCGATCTGGAGGGCGATTGCCTCCTCCTCCACATTAATCACATACAATATTTGTTGTATCTTGGGCAATGGAAACAACATCACCTTTGGGAAGAATCAATTTTGTTTCGACAATGTGTGGCTCAGGATGACTCCATTTAATCTCTAAAATGATATCTAGTTTAGGCTGACATCAACACATTAGCTCAAATATGACGTTGGGATGAGTAGGTTCAATGGATCAACTGCAAGTTTAAGGTTGTTCCCAACATCTTATGACCAATTTTAGACATTTTGAAAAATAATCTGAATGGGTGTGCTCTTCTTACGAAATCAATAGTGGATAAATGTTGTTACAAGAATTCCCTTATTCAGTCAAAGAAGGGTACAACTTACCTCTCTTCCAATCAAACGTTCCGATGAAATACTCTATTTAGAATAAGCTATGGAAACCCAATTTAATTCCAAAGGTCAACTTATTTTGTGAGCTATTACTGCATAAGAAAATTTTAATAACTGAAAATATTATAAAACATGGAATAGTTGGACCTTCAAGATGTCCTCTCTATGAGAAGTTGGAGAAATATATTTCACATCCTTTCCTCTCTTGTCCATTCTCTCTTGAAGTTTGGTCCATAGCCCTGGGTCCTCTCTTTTGCAGAACGCATTGGCCATCAGACATTCAATCATTCTACTCTTCTTGGCATAGGAACTACTCAGACTCCCTTCAGACCAAATCCTCCCTCAAAGTGATCTAGAATGCTCTCCCCAAATATTTATGCTGTAAAATATGGATATCTAGGAATAGTGTTATATCTTTAAATCAACCTTTATTCCTATTAAGTATGTTTCACTTAAAGTCCTCTTTCTCTTCTTTGAGCATAATACCCCATTTCTAGACCCCTCCCTAGAACCTTTAGAGTGCAAGTGGCTTTCTCCCTAGATCTCTCCCCATCCTAGATTGATGCCTTCGAGTTAGTCCAAGGCTCACCCATAATGGTTGCTTCATCTTAGTCCTAATAGATTTTTTGACTGGAAACAAAATTCTTAGTCCTGGATTCTCCAATTTGATGGTCTCTCAAAGTGAAACCAAGGGGTGGCAGGAGGGGGTGGGATTTTTCTAAATCCCAAAGGAATAATTGTGAAAAAATAATCTTGGGGTTTTGGCAGCTTAGTTTATCATAATATTTTGAGAGGTTTCAGTTGATCAATATACCTGGTTTCTTACTAGTTCTGAGAGAAATTAAAATATCGTGTGCATAATTATCACATCTATGATCTTGTAGCCTTCTACAAATCCATTTTTCTCAGGGCCTATCAAATTCTTCAATAGAGGCTTCAATTGATTCACTACAACTGATGATATTATCTTATAAATTACATTACATGGTGGTGTTGGTATAAATCCACTTGGATCTTCATTTTTGCCAGCTTTAGAAATAAGGGTTAAAAAAATACCATTTAGTCCTTGCCATACTTTTTGGGTCTCCATATATTCCTCCACAACTGCAAAGACCTCCTCTCTTAGGAAGCTCCAACATTAATTGAAAAGGTTCGTAGTAGAGTCATTTAGGCCTGGAGCTTTATTCCTCCTCATTTCCTCTACTACATCTTCCACCTCCTTCATTGGAACCTCCCTCATCAAGGCTTTGTTCTGGTCCCTGCTAACTAAATTCGGGATGCAAGTTGTGATTTTGTTAATGGCTTGGTATTTATTCAGAGATGGTTCCTCTTGAATAACTCTATAAAAACCCACCATCTCCTTTTCAATCTCCTCGTGAAGAAGCTTCCTTTGACCATCACTCCCTGTAAGAGGGAATATTCTATTATGTTGCCTATGCTTCACCATACACTTATTCAAGAAGCGAGTATTTTTTCTACTTCACTCAGCCATTGGATTGATGATTTCTACATCTAGAGTAATTCTTCATACTCCCTTCTCTATTCTAGCCTTATGAGACTACTACCTTCCTCATTTAATAGGTCACCTAACCTTCCTTCATAGATCATTGATTGTTGGATATCCCTCATCTTACTTTCCAAAATTTTCTTCTCCTAAAAAATATTCAAAAATTCCTTCTTATTCTACAACTTTATCTATTCTTTCATCTCTTTCAATTTCAATTCAAATGTGTGAATCTTATTTATACCCTTCACCTTTATTTCCTCCCACGAAGACCTTTCCTAACAAAATCTAAGATCCTAGAGCTAAAAATCTTCAAAGCTGAAAGTCTTATTTTTTGGATCTTCCTTGAGGTCTATATCAAGGAAAACTAGCAAATGATCAGATCACAAGCATGGAAGGATAGAAGATTCAACAAAAATGTCCTTCTACATCAATCCTTCAGAAACTAGGAACTTGTCTAGTATATTGGCGACCTGATGTTTACCCCATCCATGATTATTCCAAGTACACATACTCCTATTTGTATAAATATCCCACTAAACATACATATTAACTGCATTCTTCAAAGACTTTATATTCTGGATCTAATATCCTAATGCCTCCTTTCCTTTTAATGTTAAATTCTGCACCCACTATCCATAATGATTCTTGAAAAAACCTTTTGTGTACTGCCAGATCTTCTAGAAAGGCCATATTTTCACTAGGAATGTGAGGACCATAGACTTTCTTCAACCAAATAGTTTCTTTCAAACTAAGATATATGAGGCTACCTATCAAAATCCTAGATATTTTTATCCATATCTAGAAATCAACCTCTAGAGGATTCCATAAAGCCATAAGGCCTCCAGTGCTCCCTCTAGCATTAATAGCCATTACTTCAATACCTCTCCAACATATTCTTGTTATCTCTTTCATATTTTCCATCGACACTTTTGTTTCTTGGAATAACACCATAGTTTTCTTCTCCATGTTTATTATGTCCTTGAAGTATCTTTGTTTCCCTTATTAGCTTGACCCTCAAATATTCCATGAAAAAATATTAATTGAAAAAGGGTTTGAGACGAGGGGAAAATATCAAAAAATGTTGTCACCTGACTAGAATTAATCATTTTCTCCCTTGTGGATTGTATGTTCTCTTTCATCATTTCCTCCCTTGTGGATTGTATGTAATCTTTCATCATTTCCTCGCTTTTCATTTAAACTCCTTTGACAACAATCTTTTTCCCTTGTCCTCCACCCCCTTCTTAACTCCTAAACCTTCTAATTTGACATATCATGATCCTCCCTAAATTTTACACTAGAGGTAAGCCTAAGCATAGATTTTCTTATGGTCTAAGGGGGCTCCGAAAGATCTTGTTCAGCCTATTTATTTAAGGGGGACATAAAAAAATTCTCCTCTCCCCCAAAAGATTTTGGGTTCTCCTCTAGCATCGACATGAACTTGAATGTCCCTAGAAAATTGAGAAAAAAAATTGACTCTATCTCCTTCTCTGAATAATTATACTTAGGGTTTTCTTATTGCTAAGGTTAACCTAAATCAATTCTTCCATAGCGGTGTCTTTTGATAAGGAAAACTCTTCTTCCATATTCTATAAGACTACAAATATGTTCTCATTATCTAGAGTTTTATGCTTCACCTTTGGTTTCAGCCCCTTATAATGGATTTTGTGTCTACCTACAACTTTTATGAAGTTGTCCACTGCCCAGTGTTGGCATGACTCCGGAATCTCCTTTTTATTTAATGGGAAGCCCTGAAATAGATGGCCATGTTCATGATAATGGTGAAATCTAAATGGAATATGTTTTTAGTCCAAAGGTTGTGACCAAACTTCACACTGATACTCCAAGCCAATTGATTCTAGCAAGGGTTGTGAAATATTCATATAAACACAAATCCTTGCATAGGAAATGTTTTTACCTCATCTTGTTACCTCTGAAAATTTGACAAAATTTCCTAAAGAATTTATGATGCCCTCTAGGATTTCCTGGATCCAAAAGTCTAGTGGGAGGGAATAGACCGTAACCCATAGCAACATTTTGAGAAATTCTTCTTTATAAGGATTGAAACAATTATCTGAGTGCCTTATGTCTAAACCAACGTTATTCATAAAGTAGGGACTTCCACAAAAAACCCTCGCTTTCTCTTGTAGGATAAAAACCATTATTGTAAATAATCCTTTTGGAACCAATCTCAAATCTGCCTCCCCTTTTTGCTTCCACTTCTGTTGAATCCATCTCTCAATATCCTTTTGTATTGGACAGCTCCCCACAAACATACATACGAAGGAGTGGTCCATACATTTCCTATTTTCTTCCAGACTTTTTGGCAGGACAAAAAACCTGAGGTTTTGTATTGCCTTGGGAATACATTTTCCCCTTAGCCTCGATTTCCATTGAGCTCCCAAAACTAGAGACTCGATGGAAGTACTACATTCCCAATACTAGTAGGCCTCCCAAAATTTTATGTTTATTTCTAGAGACCATGTTCTTAGGAGGGATTTTAAAAACCACCCCCCCCCACACGTTCTATTATTTATGAGACTATTAAGGATGGTTTCACCCCCCTCCCCCACCACTCCCAACTAGGAATCCATGTTTACCACTCAAAATTTCTGCAAAACACCAACCACCCACAATCCTACTAAGAAAAATCACCAGAGAACCAAAATAAAAATTTCCACCTTTCAAACCCTATAAACACCATAGTAAAGCTTCTTATCCATACCAAATGGCCTTGTACAAAGTTAGATGAAAAAATATATATAAAATCCATGAATAAGATCATAACATATCTAAATTGAAGGATCTATATGGGATTTTGAGACTTAATGGGTGCATTTGGGTCCTCTGGAGTGCCATCCACCATTGGAGGAATACCAAGGTGTCACTCAATCCTCTCCATTATCTAAAGTTAGATCCCTTGTGTGCTTGTGCAATTGTTAGAGAGAGTGTAGTATATCTATATAGCTCTCATGTTGGCCTAATATCATCTGGCCTAGTAAGAATTTCATTTGCCAATATAGGTCTACAATATGCATGTATTAATGGAGCCTGCCCCCTTGAGTGTCTTGTATCTAGGATCAAAGTAGCCAATTCATTCAACACCTCTGCTTATGAGAGAGTAATCCTATGAGAGGATGTCTATCCCTTAAGTCAAGAGATTTCTTCTTGAATGTTGGTGAGTGTAAGCTCCAAACGTCGAGATGTAAATACTTTTAGCTTATGATCCATATGTTTGTGGCCTATATGGGTCGAGTCTTGGTAATAAGTGGCCCCTCTTTAGACCCAAGCCCGCTAGTGTGGCATGTTGGTCAGGCCTGTTAGAGAAAGGAATTCAAACAACAACCAGTCTTGACCCTATGTGTGAGATTTGTAAAGGTGCAACCCCATAAAACCTCCACCCTGAACCAAACCTCCAACATTCCTTGGAGTGAGAAAGGTAATATACAATTCCACCATCCGAAAAAAATATAGTCTAGCTTACACCATCAAAAAATATAGTAAACCACCTAAAAATCTACCCTTCGATAAAGGAAAAGCCTACATGCCAATAGAAATTCAACTCCATTCACATAGAGTGTGATTCAATAGCACCAAATGTAGAAAAAAAAAACAATATAGGAAGTTGAGAGCACTACCCGAATAATTTCCTAAGGATAGAAACAAAATGCATTGAAAATGAGAAACAAAAAGTGGCTTACGGCCTTGAGTTAACCACCCAAAAAAAAAAAAAAAAAACATTTTTCTCAACATGAGACAACCTTTTGGTGAGAAGGGAAAAAACACTGGTTTGAAATGGTGGAAGAAAAGGATGAAAATCTTGGACCAAAAATGGGGGAATGACCTTAATAACTTACTCAGGAACTTTTCATATAACAAAAGAGGAAATCTCTTCTTGGAGATATAAGCATGAAAGAGCAAGGATATAAAAAATAAAATACCACCACTCTGATTTAGACACCACATAGAGCCCCTTGCAAAAAAAAATTAATTGAAATAAAGAAAAGCAAGGGATAAACATAATGATACCAAGTAGCCAATGTTGGCTTAGGTGGGCTGGACCCATGTTCAAAATGTGTTGCACACCAACAAAACCCTCAACCACTGGACCTCTTGGCAAGGACTTGTAAGAAGATCATAACCTCACCTGAAGTGATTATGGGAGGTTGCAGAACCAGGTTTCTGCAGCCTGAGGGATACTGCATTGTGGCACTCTTATAAACAACTTCATGTTAATAAACAACTTCACACTTATACATTACTTTGCATAATTACATTCATCTCTTCATCATAACATAAACATTCATAAATTGTGCAGTACTAAAATAAAGTACAGTTAATAAGAAAATAAACACTTAGACACATATCTTATTGTGGGACTAAATCCACAAGAACTATGGATTATAATATGGAATTCGGTACAACAACAATTCTTCCATGCGTACACAGCTACAGGGTGTCTACGCACTAAGCTGTAGACACAGTCTTTTGCTCACATAGTTGCGAAGCCTTGCCCTTCCTCCAAATTATAGACCATAAAAATATCATACAAACATAGATCTGATCCAATCATCATCCCTTCTTATTTATTATTCACCCCTATATATACTATTACATGAGGGATTTACATCATTACGTTACCATGGATGTGAAACCATGGTTTCTGAAATACAAGGGAATATAGCCAAAAACCCACAACTTTACAATATTTTAACAAAAAGGAAGAGGCTTCGTCGTGAAGCCTTGATGTTGCGCAGCCTTTGTCATGATCCACTACTCTGCTGTGTGGTCTTCATCATGCTACACTTTTCTATTGCATGCTTCACTTCATACTCTGTGACATCCTTTATACTGTGTGCTTCCACAAAACTTGGTTTCTTTCCAAAATCTGCCCAAAATATGGCCAAGTTGGGCTATGCCCAACAGGTCCCCAACACTCACATGTGACACGTCTCAACTCACTTAGCTATTGTGCCCCGCATATTTTCTACAATGCTCATGTAGGAGACATTATATTGTTGAAGTATTTCTACTACTTGCTTCTACTCTCGATGCACTTCTTCTAGTAATGCCTCTGTTACTGGTCCGAAAATCTTCTGTAGAACTTCTTTCTCCCTTCGTCATAGCTCCTTGAGCATATCGTCTACTACCTGTAAAAGTTGGAGGGCATCATCTTATCATGGTTGAGTCCTCTATCAAAACCTTGTCTTTTCTCCAAAGGTCTTCAGTCTACTTTTGAAGACTCTGTCCTTCAATGATTCTAGCAAGCCTCTGCGAGACTGGTAAGGTCTTCAAAGTTTCCCGGATTTATTCCAACTTCTTCTACTTCATGAGAGATTTTTCAGCGTAAATCACATGATATTTCATTTGTCGACACATTTTGAACCAACCAGTGTGATTCATCGTCAGGACAAGTTGAAGAATTAGATCTAGATTGCATGTTAAATAAGCAGAGCCGAACCTCCAAAGGCTATAATTTTTTACCAGGCAATAGCTATATTAACAAATGGCTATAATGACTAACTAATGGCTATATTTGACTAGGAAACGACTAGTAGGACCAGACCTGGGGAAAAAAAGGGGGGCAAAACCATGTTTAATAAAAAATTAAAAGTTAAAATAAGTTAAAGTTAGGATTTAAATAATTATTAAATTAATAGTTAGTTATACTATTATTGAATTAAAAGTAAAGGGACATATGAAAATACAAAAATGTATTCATATATTATATAAATTTTTAATAATATATATATATATTATATATATATATATAGTATATATATAATATTATATATTATATATTTAATATATATATATAAAATAAATTATTTAATATTATATAGTAGAATAAACATTAATAATTTAAATTATAATTATATTTAATTGTTTATTTAATTGTTAAAAGTTTAATTATTTAATTATAAATTAATAAAAACATATTATCATAGAAGCTTCTTCTATGATAATATTCTTGGAAAGAAGGTCGTTGTAATTGAGCAGGATGAGCTCGACTACATTGATAGACTAGGGGACTACTACCGAAACAATCAGGCAGATGTTCGAAAGCTTAGTTCAATGGAAGTAGTTAATGGGCACTTGGTTGGTGCGCTTGAGTAGAATGCGATGGAGGACAAGCTTGAAGGAAGTCAAGCTGAGCTAGGATCGAATTGCTTAGGAGAGCCAAGAAAGGAAGTGAAGTACCTTAAGAGAGATGTTGGGTTGGAACATAAGCCAATGGACACTTCTAAGGATGAATTTATGAAGAAGGTTGTTGATATAAGGCACAAGATAAAGCCGACAGAAGGGGGTAATACCTTGAAGCTGAGTTTTGTGCAGGTAACCATGAAGGGCAAGAGATTTGTAGCTTTGGTGGATATGGGAGCTACTCATAGTTTCTTAAGTAGGAAAGCAGCAAAGTCTTTTGGGAAGAAAGCTAAGATGCACAAAGAGTGGAGTGCTTTCAAAGCAGTCAACTCTACCATGAAGGCTATTACCAGTGTAATGGAGAACAGTCATGTGAGAGTGGGCTCTTGGTTTGGAAAGTTGGACTTGAGGATTGTGGACATGGATGATCATTCTATGGTGCTGGGGTAGGATTTCATGAAGCTTGCACAAGCCATACCAATGGTGGATCGGGACATTCTCTTGATCATAGCTGAAGGAAGAACTATGTTGATTCTGATGAATAGAAGGAGTTGCTTGGGGTATTGACCAAGGATGGCTTCTATAACTTTGTATCCAAAAGATCTGAATGTGAAGCATGAGGATGTGGAGCAAAGAGGACTTGGGAGTATGACTCAAACAACGAAGGAAGAGAAGTTAATTGACTTCGTTGCAAGAGTGAGGAAGAAGGAAGGAAGTGGGAGATCGATCTCACGAATCTTGAAGGACTTGGTAGAGACATCTTCTACCAAAGATCTTCACAATGGAGTTGCAGATGAAGGAAGTTCGAATACTTCTTCAATGGTAGTGGTTGGGGAGGATTATGTAGGTAGAGATCCGACTGGTATAGTGGAGTTTTGTAGGTATGCTCTGGGCATATATGATTTTCATTTGATAGAAGACAAGATTGAGAAGCTTG
Organism: Pinus taeda; assembly: GCA_000404065.3. Lineage (NCBI taxonomy): Eukaryota > Viridiplantae > Streptophyta > Pinopsida > Pinales > Pinaceae > Pinus > Pinus taeda. The sequence goes on from APFE031689356.1 coordinate 20,494, forward strand.
GGTGTACATGTGAGGAGGTTGAGGCTATTCACAGATACTTGAGGACACAGTACCAATTTGATACATGGGTGGATGAGCGTTAGGGAGGAAACTTCCTGGCCCTCCTCTCTCGATAGACAACCTTGGAGATGGGTTGGTGCAGAGACCTTGGTTAGAAGGGGCTGCACCACCTTGAGAAGGGGCCTTGGAGGAGGCTTCTTTAGGATGATATGGTTGGGTGACCGAGTTCACTATACCAATTTGCAAGCTTGGATAAGAGTGACCGATCGTTGTGATGGGTCTACCTAGTTGACAACATGTGCAACTTAGTCATGGACATCAGGTTGGGGACATGGAGCATGGAAGTCCTATGCAGGGACATTATGCAGGAGCACTTGTAGAGGTGTCAGTTATGGGCATCCAATGAGGAGTGCCAAGGCAGGGATGTTGTGCAGGTGGATTTGTTGGTGTGACATGGGGATGCTTTACTTATGAGCCGATGGAGAGGTTGTGCACTCTTGTATAACAAGGTCATGGACTGGTTAGACTTGTGAGCAAGTTATGGAGCATTCCTACTACATGGAGAGCTAAGGCATCTTGCAGAGACCTTTGGGCCAAGGCATGTATGCTTGCTAGGATGTTGGTTGGAGATGATTCATGGAGCTCATGGTGACATGATGATGTGACTTTTATTATGATGGACAACATGTTGCAGATGAGATGAGGACTACTTCCTGGACCTAGGCATGAATTACTTATATGGAAATGGATTCTTGATCGAGTTGATTTTGTGACAAGAGTCTAAGAAACGACTGATGATGGCATGAGGATGTGCATTCTCATGTTTTGAGCATGACAGTTGGATTAGATAGCCGACTAGTTCAAGTCATGGGGGACGTTAGTGTACAAAGATGTGTTAGCATTGTGTTGGAGTATCATGGCAGCAGTTCACACAATGACGATACATGATGAGGCCAACACGATATGTTGCAGTGGAGTAGTATGCAGAGAATGCGATGATGTGGTTGATGATCATGGATTAAGGAGACTTTTTGATGTATGACATAAAGGTGGATTATATGCCTTGGTATGAACATCTTGGTGACAGATGATTGTTGGGGTGAAAAGGGGATTATCGATGATGAAAATGAATTTAGGTGGAGGAGGATGTAAGGACCTCAAGCTGTGAAGGCGAACGAGCGAAGGTACATCAGGTGGGCAAGCGGACGAATTAAGAAAACGAGCAGAACACGTGAAGGGAAACGATGAAAATGCGATGAAGTTTTGGAGGTGAACATATATACCAGTGAGGGTGAGACAACAAGAAAACCAACGAATAGGTGGGCGGCCACACAATGGATGGATGAGCTGACGTATTAAATGAAACAGAGCCGATGAGCTGAGTGTTGGAACGACGGGTCAGCTAAACACCCAAATGATGAGCAGGCGGGCATATATATAACCAGCGATGGAGAGTTGGTTGGAGCAAGCGATTCAGACATCGAACATGGACAATCAACCAAGAAGTGCGAGGGCGAGTTGGACACACGGAGGTTCTGCGATCAAGGCGCAGGGTGCAGGTGTGATGAACCTGCACGAAGGGTGACTTGGTTGGAGTATCGTGTGAACCGGGTGAGGCAGCGAATCGGGTGGACAGTTTGTGTAGAGTGACACGAGGGTGTGCCCACCGAACGATGATCAGGCTAAACGAAGGTTGTGTGTGGCGACACGGAGGTGTGCCCACTGGGTGAACTGAAGAGAGGATCGTGCGGGGCGACACAAAGGTGCGCCTGCTGAACGGTGAGTTGGTGACTCAAGTAGGGCGACCCGTGGTTGGGTGCGTCAGCTGAAGAAGTACGACGAGTTGTGAACGAAGGTGACCGACGTGTGGATGTGTCGGGTTTGCATGCACAGTGACAAGGGGAGTGTGCCCAATTTGGGCAAATGGTATGACAAGCTGAACGAACACGTTTAGGGGTGAACGAAGAGTTGGGCAAAATGTGCGGTGATCATTTAGGTGTGCCGACGAGCTGGGCAATGAGTTTGCCAAAGTTTGTAAAATTGGCTAAGTGTAAATTTGGGGTTTCCCAAGATTGAACTTATCCATATATTGATATTGTGGGCAGACTTATTCCAGGGAGTTGCCCCTCTCTTTATATTGTTGTGCATTTATATGTGTAATGGTGTTTATGGTTTCACTGTGTATAAAGGAAAATATAATACTTGGTAAAGAAGAAATAAACTAAGTATGAATGTTAGGCGTAGTCCACGGTCATAAGTATTGGTGAAAAGAAAGTGGTTGGTGATGCTACACCTCGCTATAGTGCGGTTGGAAGAGTACCACCAGTGTAGGGGCATGACAGGAGTTTCTGAAATTGAGCTCATTTGGGAGGATCGTTCAGGGCTGAACAATAGTTCGTGCGGGGTGACATAGAGGTGTGCCCACCGAATGATGGAAGTGTTGGTTTGTGAAACAGTGAGGTGTGACCAGCATGCGTGGAGGTGCGGCCGCAGGCGTGCATAGTGACATGGGTGGGTGCCCGAGTTGGGAAAATGACACAGAGGTGAAACGAAACAAAGTGCGACAAGTTGTGAATGAAGGCAACCAATGTGCAGGTGAACCGGGTGGTGATTCAAAGAATCAAAGAAGATGTCCATCTTGCAGAAAATGGGTTTTTCAACCTTTGAAGAATTTGAAGGAAGTTTACTTGAAGAATCAAGTGTTTTGGAACAAAGGCTTGTAGAATGGGTAAAGGACTCATTCGAAACGAAGGATGCGCTTTGTGCCTTGGTCAAGGAAGGGATCTCTGACAGGAATAGTGATGAAGCCTATCAACTTGTAGGGGAAGTGGACTTGTTTGATGCAGAACTCAAGGAATTGAAGATATGGCAGGACTTGATTCGAGAGAATTGGAAATGGCTAATTCTTGAGAAGAAGCAGTTCATATCTTTCATTTAGGATAAGAAGAAAGCTGTTGATTGCGATGATAAGAAAGAGGAAGCCATGATAGTTGAGGATGTTGCAGATATGACAACGATGGAGGATGAACTTGAAGTTGTTCAAGCTAAACCAAGATCGTACAGTTTGCAGACATTGGTGGATGAGGAAACTCACATGGAGAGTCCTCGTGATGATGTAAGTACTATTGATACTTGTGTTTCAGTTGAGAATTTGGTAGAAGAACCGTATGCAGGGAAGAGCAAAATTAGTTTGTCGATGCAAGGGAGAATCTTACCATGGATGTCTACGATGAGACCTTGTATGGAGAGGCAAGGAGCATTAAGTGTTGTAGGACTTGTTGGGGTTGTTTGTGACCTTATAGTAGAAGGTGCAAGGGACCGTGACAAGGGAGGAACATGATGATCATTTCAGAGGAATGGGTCATGCTTTAGCCACATGGAGAAATTGGCTAAGTTCCTGGCATGAATCATGGACAGATTAGAGGAGGGAACACACTTGAGTATGTTGATATTTGGGTCGACTTCTCATGGCCGAGACCAAGAGGAAGTCTTGGTGAAACCTTCAGTGGGGGAGCCATGGAGGAAGAGAATCATATGATGTGATGATGATATGGTTGGGTGACCGAGTTCACTAGAGTGGATTTGCAGACTTTGATGAGGATGACTGATTGTTGTGATGGACAACATGGGCAACTTGAGTCATAGAAATTAGGTTGAAGACATGGAGCATGACAGTCTTATGTAGGGATATTATGTAGGAGCACTTGTAGAGGTGTCACTTATGGGCATCCAATGAGGAGTGCCAAGGCAGAGATGTTATATAGGTGGATTTGATGATGTGACATGGAGATGTTTTACTTATGATTTGATGGAGAGGTTGTGCACTCTTATAAAACAAGGCCATGGACTTGGTTGGATTTGTGAGTAGACTATGGAGCATTCCTACTACATGGAGAGATGAGGCATCTTGCAGAGACCTTTGGGCTGAGACATGTATGCTTGTTGGAATGTTGGTCAGAGATGACTCATGGAGCTCACGATGACATGAGGTTATGACTTTTGGGGACTTCATATATGGTAGACTTAGAGGATCTGATGCATTGAGGAGCTGAGGTCAGTGAATTTTGTGCAGGATGGGGTGCCTACTTTTGAGTACATGTATGGGTGTTCTTGAAAGAGTTACTTGATGTGGAGGATCGATATGAGGCACTTTGGAGTGATGGAGTTACAACGATGATGATGCCTTGGTGGCAACACTTGGTAATGGGTTGAGCCAAGACTTAACCACTTTTGGCACATGGGAGCTGACTGATCTATGATCATGGAAAGCACATGGGGATGAGACAAGTGTGTACTTGTTTCTATGGCAGACTTGAGGGATGGAACATTATAGATATGATGGAGGTTGCTTCATGGACCTGGATGTGGCACACCGAGAGTCGAGGTTGATGAGAGGATCTCTTCACTTTGAGGAGATGAATGTTTTACAGATGGATGATGATGTTGGGATAGATGCGGCTCATTTCATGCAACATATTGGTACCAAAAATCATGGATAGCATGTTGCAGAAGAGATGAGGACTACTTCATGGACCAAGACATGGCTTATATGGAGATGGATTCTTGATTGAGTTGATGTTGTGACAGGAATATAAGAAACGACTGATGATGGCATAAGGATGTTCATTCTTATGGTTTGAGTGTGACAGTTGGACGGATCACTCAAGTAGTTCAAATCATGGGGGTTGACAGTGTGCAAAGATGTGTTAGCATTGTGTTGGAGTATCATGACAGCAATTCGCACAATGACGATACATGATGAGGTCGACACGATATGTTGCAGTGAGCATGCAACTTGACATGGAGGGGCCAACCTTCCACGGTGGGAGAAACATGTGGTTGATGATCATGGATTGAGGAGACTTTCTGATGTATGACATACCAGTGGATTATATGCCTTGGTATGGATATCTTGGTGACAAATGGTTGTCGGGATGAGAACTTGTCGAGGACGACAATGATTTCAAGTGGGGGAGAATGTAAGGGCCACGAGTTGTAGGTGGAGACGTGCGAACGAAGGTGGACAAAATGCGACTAAGTATGGGAGTCGGTTGGTTTATAGCATGAGGCGGTCCCGGGTGGGGGCACCCAGCCAACCGGCGGACGTGCAGATGAGGTGAGTTGGGGGCAAGCCGACTCGTCGAAAAGATGAAGTGTGAAGGTCGGCCAGGTGTTTGGATGGCATGGTGACCATATATATGAGTGGAGGTTCCATGCAGTTGGAGCATCGCATTCGATCAAGCAAAGTCATCAAACAAGCACCCAAGTGGAGGAGTGTGAAGTTGGTGCGTTGGTCGAAGGCTTGGTGTAGGTGGTTGTAGGCCGTAGCACCTATGCCGAACTGGGTGGACTTGTGCAGGCCGCAGGGCGTGCTAGGGCACACTGGCAGCATGCCGGGTGAACCGAATAGGGCATCAAAGGGTGTTCATGCAAACCGTTTAGGATTCATTTGGAAGGATCATTCAGGGCTGAACGATGGTTCGTGCAGGGCGACATGGAGGTGTGCCCGCCGAATGGTGGAGAGGTGGAAGTGTTAGTTTGCAAAATGGTGAGGTGCGACCAACATGTGTTGAGGTGTGGCCGAGCAGGCATGCACGGTGACATGGGTGGGCACCCAAGTTGGGCAAACGACATGGAGGTGAAATGAAACAAAGTGCGACGGGTTGTGAACGAAGGTGACCAACATTTGGATGTGTCGGGTAGGCGTGCACGGTGACACGGGGTGGGCGCCCAAGTTGGGCAAATGGCACGACGAGCTAAACGAACGCATTCAAGGGTAAACAAAGAGTTGGGCAGAATGTGCAACAACCGTTCAGGCATGCCAACGAGCTGGGCAACCAAGTTTGCCGATGAATGTAAAATATGGCTGTGTAAATTTGGGGTTTCCTCAAGATTTAACTTATATATATATA
>APFE031689359.1:19053-37608 GCA_000404065.3 Pinus taeda
AATATTAAATTTATTAATATAATTTGTTACCTTGGTCCTAGGGTCAATTATAGCCGTTTTATAGCCGTTTGAGTCTCTTCTCTGTCTATTTAACTTGCTAGGCCAGATCTGTCTTCAACTTGTCCTGACGATGAACCACACTAGTTGGTTCGAAACGCGTCGACAAAGGTCTTTCTCATGTGATTTACGCCGAAGCTCTTCTTACAACTACAATGGATCATAGAAGCCTCAATTCTACAAGGGCCAAAATATTGAGTGAATTAGCTACTTTTTCTCATCCCCAAACCCACGTGTTTGCCAAAATATGTAAACCACCTTTGTGGTTAGACCTAACTCATTGTTATTTGATATAATGATTTCTCCATATTTAAATGAGTGTTTTTCTTTTTTCTCATCATTTTATTATCTTTCTCAATGATTAATACTTCTTATAATACTTCTCAATTAATAATTAAAGTAATACTTATTCAACATAATCCATTATTTTATTTTTCAATATTGGATAATTTTTATAATACATTCGTCTTAAATTTAAGTTAATAAAATAGGTTTGAATTCTTTAATATAATTTTTTCCAATTAATTATTAACAAAACTATGTATTTTTCATATAATCCTCTCTAATTCAGAAGGTCAACTTAGATCTGATAAGAAGTGATCCATTTATGTGATTTGTTTAGTACTAATATGTCATGGATAAGAAAATAAATAATATATATATATATATATAATATATATATATAACACTTTCTACAAAACCAACATGAAGCATTTTTAGTTAATTTCAAAGTACAAAATGACTTGTATCATAATATGATAGTATTTATTTTCTTATATATATAAGCACTTTCTACAAACCAACATGAAGCATTTTTAGTTAATTTCAAGTACCAAAATGATTTGTATCATAGTATGATAGTATTTATTCTCTTAGCCCATGAAACTAGAAAAATAAATGAATATTTTGTAAATTCTAACTTCTTGATTTTGTAGATTTCATATTCCTAGTTTGATGGCCACTACACAATGTTTTTACTTATTGAATCTTGTAAATTTCATATTCATAGATTGATAGAGAGTCCTGCATAATGCTTAAATTTTATACCATGGAGTTTTTATTTGATTACATATGGATTTGTTATAACTTTCTATTTTTCAATACCATGAAGAGATCATTTCTGTCTAGCATATAATTGAAAAATATTCACAAAATGGATGATAAAATTAATTAAATATTAAGTAAAATTTATATTTTAAATATAAATAGTTGTCTTTAATAAATGAATTTTATATTTTTAATAAAAATATACTATAGAAAATTTTTTTAAACTAGCAAAATAATTAGCATCCATATACTAAAATTTAATGACCATCCATAAACAACAATTAATAAACATCCACAAATTGAAATATTGAATGTATCAATATATTGTCCATATGAAAATATATACAAATTACAAAACATGAACATTCATAAACTGAAATAATAAGAATCCAAAAACTGAAATAATGTTCATGTATCCATAAATTGTCCATATGAAAATATACAAAGTTTGGATCAAATGTAAACGTGCCCTATGAAATAGGCATGAAAATATACAAACTATGTGGCCTAAGTACCACTACTCCTATGTGTCTTCTTGTAAAACATGGTGACAATATTCCAATGTTGTAATATGACACATTCAAATTAAAATTAATTATTATTATTTACAAAATAAATAATATAGAAATCAATGATTTTGAACTACATTTAGTTACATATGAATCTACTAACCTCACCTGAGTCCAAATGAAAGGGAGGAGTGATGGGGGTCTAATCAATCTGTTTTTGGTGCTCCTGTGTTTGTGGCCCAATAATCGGTACATGCGTCAATTGTCTCCCATTGACAACGCATTTGTACCCAACATCCCACTCATACAACCACATCGTTACAGTCTGGAAATCACTCTGAATTTGGGCGTCTGTACACAATGGAAAAGTCAAATTGTAATTAGTCTATGAATTAATTAGCATACATGTAACTCAAAAAAAATTATTGAAATATTAGGAATATAAAAGTTTACCTCAACCACTGGTCCAGGTGGATCTACATAGTGACTCTCATCCATATGAGTATTCTGATGAGGTGGAGGAGGTTTTGGAGACTCCATGGAAACATGCATTGACAGAGGATTCTTTGGAAGATCAACTTCCCCCTCAGATGACCTCAGAAGCTCATCCATATATCCTTATGTCTACATGTAATAATGAACATATTAATATAAATGAAATTTAATGCGAACTTATTAATATAAATAATGTACAATTTGATATAAGAGTCAAAAGTGTTGTATATATGTACCTAGCCTATGTCACACAGGTTATACACCCTCCAAGTCTCGCAAATGGCATCACAACACATATGTGCATATAGAAAAACATGTTCAAAGCATAGAATCTTTAGCATTGACTAATCAATAATGGAACTACCATATCACGAGGAAATAGTGGTAGTTTGCTCATCTCTCCACACAAACAGACATGCACACTTGCCAATGTGGTTAGCAATGGTATCCCTCATCTCAGTGCATGTTGTGATGTCTCCTCTAGCTTCATCGACAATATTGTGCTTCGAGATGGTAGTAGCACCAATCGCGGAGGTGGTAGTACATGCATAGGGGCCCTACGAGCCCCATGACAATCATAGCTACATCCCCTATCGGGCCCATAAAATGTTTTTCTAGTGTTGGTGTAATCTAGCCTCATATGCAGTACGAACTCTACATATACATATCAGGAAAAGTAAAGGGGTACCTAGTCATGGTGGGGGAACTTACCTCAAGCTCAATTGAATTGATCATAAACAAAAGGGGTCGCATAAACATTCTTATAATATTTGAGTGGAATAGTACCATGATGTCTATCACAGTGGCCAAGGGTATGTTAAACAACTCCCCAAGCACATCAATGTCATTAGTGGTGGCTTTCACTTCCTCCCAAGTATCCATGTCTAACCTCCTACCTCCTTGTCCTATGTATGTCATGTTGGAAGTTGTTATGCGGGCCCATTATCTAGTAGGTCTAGACAGACTGATTGATACTCTATGGCATCAGATTCAAGCTAGGTATAATAGGAAAGTAAGCATGGAGTGTACGCAGCTCTTGTGTAATCCATACATGTTGGGCCCTAACATCCTCGAGCATGATAATGGCCATGGTGTCATCCCACAAAGGGATTGGCACTGCATTGTCACCCTCAACTTCGCCCTGCTTAGCCTCTACAAATTATAAACATAATTTAACATATATAATTGATGAGCACCAGAAATGGGCAATTATATGGGCTCATTTGGCCTCTTATTTCAACTTAATCCACCATTATCACTAGTTTGTTGCATGTTTTGAATATATTTATGCTAATAGAGTGAATTGGGTTAGTCACTTTGCCATGTAGTCTAATGAATGTTTTATGTAGATTTTTTGGACAATTTTGGACAAAGTCAAGGAATTTATGAGCAAATGGCAGCGAAAACTCAAGGAAAACAAGGAAGACGATATTTAGGAGGGGTTTCTCCTTCATTTATGACCCCTTTCCTCCAATCCTCCATCAGCAACTCGAAGCACAAAGGTCCACATTGATGATTGCAAGGGCAGCTGAGCAAGTAAAATAGGACTGTTGTTTATCTTCAGTTCTGTGAAGCTGATTTCCTTGATTTTAGGAGGATTGTTGGAGGTCCCCATTTGTATAAATAAGGAGGCTTAGAGCCTCAATAGGTTAGCCAGTTATTAGTGGATTTTCACACTTTTGTGCACCATTATGTTCAACCTATTTTCGAGTTTCTTTTTGAGAACAGTTGATGTAATGTAAATGTTATTTTTGATAATGAAGATGAAACAGTTTTTGAGCCAGCACTGATCTCTTTCAGAGGACTGAAGCTCTTGGGTTAGGGCCCAACCCAAGCTATCTAGCAACTCCTACTATGTACTTATGTGTTTTTGCTTCAATTTATGAGTTAATTTCTGTTGCATAGATTCATTTTACTTTGTTAGATTAGGTTGCTTTTGATGGTTAGTATAGTTGTTTTTCTTTCAAGTTGCTTAAGTAAGTTACTACAGTGACATAATAAGATTAAAAAAGGCCAACAGCAGGCCCTGAACTCCTTTCTCCCTTCCTAGGACTATGATTTGAGGTCAAGGCTCTACTGCTGCCACCAAAAACATAGTTTTTTCTCTTCCATGCAACTGCTAGTGTGATAACTTGATTTGGGAAAGTTGATATTTTTTTAGATTCAGTTGCTTAGATAATTTCCTATTCTTTTCCCATAGATCTCTCTGCATGCCTTTATGTTCATCGGTTACTGTTCAGTATTTTTTGTTTGTAGGTCAGAAATTAGGTCAAGCTAGACAAATTTCTGTTTTCATGGTATAGTTAGTTATTCCTTTGGTCAGTTTTGATAAATAAATGTGCAGATCACTTGCAGGACATCTTAGCTCACCATACACCCATAGAACAGCCAACACCAGCCCCCCTCTTATAGATTTCCCAACTCATTTGCAACATTTCACCAATTTGCCCTAATTTCTATGTTTTCTTTCCATAAAGTTGCTTTCTTGCCATTTGAACAAATCCAACCATCACGTTCATTCTTGATCTTCCTTGGAAAGTTCTAGACACCTCAACATCTTCATCTAGCCTTCAGTTCCCCTTTCCTACCATTTTTCCACCTTCAAAACTCCAAAAATAGCTCTTGGCCTCCTCCTGTAGATCCCGTGTAGCCTCCTGTAGAATTTCCTGTGAGTGACTTTTCAAAGTCTGATCGCTGTGGAAGTCTCCAAAAGGGTACTAAGGGCTTCTTAAGACCTCTCCACACCTTCCTCCACCTCTGCAACAACCAACTTCATCTTCCTTTTCCACCAAACCTTTGCATAATCACAACCACATAAATCACAAGCATAATAATTTCACATAAAAACACTCAAAAGCACAAAAATATGTTTTCTTCTCATTTATTTTTAGAGGTAGCTTGAATAAATGCAATTTATCTTTTCAGTAGTCAATGGCATTCATTTCTTCAGTTTTCATCTCTTTTCTTGCAAAAGTATGGTTAATAGGTAAATTAGGGTTTGCTAGGGTTTGCGTTACATTTCAGTTCTTCTTCTCTTTCTGCAAATGGATTAGCCGTTGTAGAGTTAGTTTTCTTTCATCATAGTCAAAGCTTCTTCTGAGAACTCATAGAAGTTGGCTTAAGCTCCTAGCGAACTTGCACCACCTGATCATGTGACAGCCTGCAGTAAGAGCTAGTACTTGTGCATACAGCATCATCGCTTCCAAGTTTGTTACGAACTACTGGGTTGATAAAAGTAAAGTAAGAAGCCCCAAGAGTTGCAGCATTATCGCTGCAATACTGGTGCTCACCACTTTTTGGCATCGTTGCTGGGGAAGCATCAGAGTATTTTGTGATTACTGCTTTTCTTCTATTTTCTACTGCAACATTCTGCCAAGTAGTTTATTTTAGAAAAAGTAGAGTAGTTGTTTCATTTCAATTCTGCAATTTCCAATTCAACAAAATAGATTAGTCATTTCCTGCTTTCATTTCAATTCTGCAAAAGTAAATTAGGCATTTCCTGCTTTCATTTCAATTCTGCAATTTCATTTCAGCAAGCATAGATTAGGCATTTCCTGCTTTCATTTCAATTCTGCAATTTCCATTCCAGCAAAGTAGATTAGTCATCTCCTGCTTTCTTTTCAATTCTGCAATTTCCATTTCAACAAGATTCATTTCAATTAGTTGTAATTTGTTGTTCAATCCATTTCAGTTTTGCAGGTATAAGCAGAAAAAACAAAAATCACCCAAAAAGAGATTTCCTTTCATGCCTCGTAGGAACAGAGACAATTTAGGAAAATTCCTACCCAACACCCCCACCACATCACTAAGTCACCCTTGTCTCTTCTTTCGTGGCAGTGATCTAGAAGAACCTATAGGTGAACCTCCAGAGATATACGAAGATCCTATAACAGAAGAAGAGCAAGAAATTGTTCCTCCTGAGACCATTGCTGAAAATAGAAATGTTAAAGGAAATGGGGAAGAATAGAGGGTGCCTTTCCTATCTGGGAGACCAATGGGGACACTAAAATGAAAAACATAAGTCCTTCAGCCTTACCTCACTTCCATGGATTGACTATCGAAGATCCTGATACCTTCTTGTTTGAATTTGTTGTTCTCTGTTGAACCTATGACTATGCAGAAGATGAGAAAAAGTTGAAATTGTTTCCTTCTACCCTCAAGGATGCAGCATTGTGCTGGTTCATGGGGTTACCTGGAAACAACATCAAAACTTGGGCTTAGATGCAACAAGCCTTTAACAACAAATATCGAGACTACTGGAGATCAAAGGATACCAAGGAAGAAATCTTATGAATGACCATGGGAAGTGATGAGTCCTTACAAGACTAGGAAGAGAGGTTTCAGCTCAGTTATAAAAGGGTCAGGTGCACAATTGACCCCGAATGTCTAAAGTTGGTCCTGCTCAGAGGAGTCCCTGAAGACCTCGTAGATACCCTCCACTTGTTGGCTGGGGGAGACATCTACCAACTACCTTATGATGGTATAAAGACTATGTTTAAAAACCATTCTAGGTTAGCCAGAAAGAAAGGTAGGGGAAGTCAACCTTTAGCTAGTACATCCTTATCCAATTCATCCCTTAGAAGTGAATTTGAGAATCGGATGGAAGATTTCAAGAGCGAGATGAGGCAAACTCTTGCCATGCAAATGGATACCTTGAATATCAAAAGGAAATAAGAGGAAGCTGAGAGGGCTTTGGCCATATTTTGTCCTAGGTGCACTAGAAGGCACCCTCAGAATGAATTTCCATTGAACTCTATAGAAGTGTGTTTAGTCTGTGAAAAATACCATCCTACAAATCAGTGCCCTTCCTTTCCCAAACTTAAAGCTGCATATCAGGGGGCCAAAGGAGCCATTGAACCACTCTATTTCATGAACCAAAGGAGGCCACATGGACCCAGACCTTACCAGCAGGGAATGCAAGGGACATCCCAGACCTATTACAACCTTAATCAAGCCACTTCCATGCCTTCTTGGGGTCCCCCTATTCATCCTTCTTGGTCCACACCCCATCCTTGGTCATATCCATCTCAATACCATGCTCAGCCAGTTGCTCATTTGTTTCACTGTTATGCTCAGCCACAGCCTCAATGGAATGGACCACATTAGGGGTGGAGGCCCCAATACAACTCTCCTCCCACTCTTTTGCCTCCACCACTTGTTAAACCAAAACCATTACCTCCAGCTCCACCAAGGCAACCTCAAATACCTGCTTAACTAAACCCGAACCCCAATAACAGACAGGCCCAGCAGGTATATAGTGGAGAAACATCATGCCCAACCTATGTTGTGGAGATTTAGGAGATTAACCTACGATATAGGAAGGTTCTCCCAGATAACCAACCTCCCCCTATAGAGGATGAGGAAAAACAGGAAAGTGAACCAAAGGCCATTCCACCCTTTCCTAAGAGATTAATTGGAACCACACAACCGACCCCAAAAGAAACTAAACTTCTGGGAGAATTAAAATAGTTATGTGTAAAGATACCACTTCTCCAAGCCATCAAGGATGTGCCTACATACAACAAAATGATCAAGGAGAAGTGCTTCAAGAACACAGGTAGGTGCAAGAGAGATGCCCCAACCATCAATATCATAGGACAACTGTCTAACCCGATGCTGGGGCAGGTGATCTATTTGAAATACCTAGACCTTGGAAGTCCTGTAGTCAATGTCCACATCAATGGCACCATAATCCCCCATACCCTGATTGATCTAGGGGCTGCCACTAATGTGATGAACAAGGACACTATGCTCAAGCTCAACCTTCAGGGCTCCCTAAGAATGACCACAACTGTACTGCAGTTAGCAGACCTCTCCACCATGACCCTTGAGGGGATTGTGGAAGATGTAATGGCCTCCATCGATTCTTGGGAGTACCTTGCTGATTTCCTAGTTCTCCAGCCAAAGGCAAAGCTCATTGGGTATCCTCTCATCCTAGGAAGACCTTGGTTGGCTACTGTAGATGCCTACATTAGTTGTCGAGCTGGGAACATGACAATCAAGAATGGGCATATGTCCAAGCAACTAGTCCTATATCCTCCTGCACAACCTTTGTTAGAACATGATTTACCTCTCTGGTTGGAGGAGGAAGATGATGATGAAGTCTATTCCACACCATTGTGTATAGTAGAAGCTACCGTGGGGGGCCCACAAATCGAGGATGATCTTATTGAAAACTTGATTCAGAATTGACCCCCCAGTGTGTTGCCATTAGAAGAGCTGGTGGAAGAAACCCAAGCCAATCCCTTAGTTGATCTCTATGTGGCTGATCTGACCTCTCTTCGAGTTAAGAATGTGGAAATCAACCCAGAAAGAACCTTGAATATCAACTCATCCCTATCCACCTCTCAGGAGAAAGAACTATGTAGCTTATTGAAAAACCACTTAGATGCTTTTGCTTGGAGCTATAAGGAGATGAAGTGAGTCCACCTTTCAGTCTGTACTCATCACATTTCCATTAAAGAAGATTGTAAACCAATTAGGCAGCCTGAAAGGAGGATCAATCTAGCCCTTAAGGACATTGTCAAAGAAGAATTGCAAAAGTTGCTAGATGCAGGATTCATCTACCCTATCTCTGACAGCGAATGGGTCTCTCCTTTGGTGCTAGTGCCAAAGAAAAATCGAAAGTGGAGAATCTATGTCGATTATTGGGAACTAAACAAGGCCACCAAGAAGGACCATTTCCCTTTGCCTTTCACAGACCAAGTGTTAGATGGCCTGGTGGGGAAGAAGTTCTTCTCCTTCCTAGATGGGTTTAGCGGGTACAAACAGATCCAAATCAGCCTGGAAGACCTAGACAAGACCAGTTTCACTTGTTCTTGGGGTACCTTTGCATACCAGGTCCTTCCTTTTAGGTTGTGCAATGCTCTCGCCACTTTCCAGAGAGCAGTACTGGGTATATTTGCTGAATTGGTTCATGATTTAGTGGAAATCTATATGGATGACTTTACCCCTTATGGTTCTAACTTCTAGGAAGCTTTTACTAACCTGGGAAAAGTTTTAGCCAAGTGCATTGAAATGAACCTGTCCCTCAGTCCTGAAAAATGCGAATTCCTGATGACTGAAGGGACTGTGTTAGGTCTAACAATTTCTTAGCAAGGATTACAGGTGGATCCCAACAAAATTTCCATCATCCAAAGGGTCCCACCTCCTCAAAAGGTAAGAGATGTTCAGAGTTTCCTAGGCTTAGTAGGGTATTATAGAAGATTCATTAAGGATTTCAGTAACCTAGCCTCTACATTGTTTGGTCTTTTGGGGAAAGATGTTGAGTTCATATGGACTGACAACTGTCAAGAGGCTCTGGATACCTTGAGAAGTAAACTAGTGATTGCCCTAATTTTGAGAGGTCCAAATTGGGCCCTACCTTTCCACATTCATACAAATGCCTCGAACAAAGCAATAGGAGAAGCCTTAAGGCAAGTTGATGAGAGGCTGCCTTATGCCATATATTTTGTAAGTAAAAACTTGTCCAAGGCAGAATTAAACTACACTGTAACCAAAAAAGAGCTCCTAGCTGTAGTCCATTCCCTAAATAAGTTCAAACACTACATCACCAACTACCAAACATTCGTACACACTGATCATGCCAGAATCAGGTATTTAATGAACAAACCAGATGTAAATGCTCGTATTATTAGATGGTTACTTTTACTACAACAATTTGATCTAACCATTGTTGATAAGCCGGGTAAGGAAAATGTTGTTGCTAATTTTTTGTCTAGATTAGATCTACTCGTAGGTGAAGAAGGAATGGTGGATTATCAAATGCTAGATGAACACCTATTTGCTATCTCAGTACTCTCTCCATGGTTTGCTGATATAGCAAATTACTTGGCTTCAGCACAGTTTCTACCACACCTGTCCTCAAAAGAGAAAAGAAAGATCACGAGGAAAAGTGCTCCATTCACCTAGATTGGGGGCAATCTCTTCAAACTTGGCCTAGATCAGATTTTGAGGCAATGTGTCACTGAGGAGGAAGTTTTTGACATTCTCCTAACCTGTCATGATGGGCCCTGTGGGGGCCATTTTGTAGCAAAGAGGATCGCCTTCAAAATTTTGCAAGTAAGTTACTATTGGCCCATTCTTCATCAAGATGTCAAGAGATATATCAGCCAATGTGACCGATGTAAAAGGATGGGGAAACCTACTCCAAAAGATGAGATGCCCCTACAACCTCAAGTGACTTTCAAGCCATTTGAGAAGTGGGGCATGGACTTTGTGGGTCCTATCAACCCTCCTTCAAAACAAAAATCTTACATCATTGTTTGCATTGATTATCTGACAAAATGGGCAGAAACAAAGGCAATAAGATAGCAACAGAAGAAAAAGTAGCTGAGTTTTTGAGGGATAATATATTCTACAAGTTTGGATATCCAAGAGAATTAATCACATATCAAGGGAGTTAGTTTACATCCAATCTAATTGAAGACTTGCTCACACACCACAAAATTAAGCACAGAACTTCCACCCCTTATCATCCGCAAGCGAATGGACAGGTGGAAGTCACTAATAGAGCTTTGGAAGGAATTTTGACCAAGGTAGTGAGCAGTAGTAGAAAGGATTTGGAAGATCGATTGGTTGAGGCCACCTGGGCGTATAACACCACTTGGAAAACCACCACAGGGTTCACACCCTACGAGCTGGTCTATGGGAAGAAGGCATTGTTGTCAATAGAATTTGAATATAACACCTTAAGGATGGTAGCTCAGCTAGACCTAGATCTCAGCCATGCACAAAAGGAAAGGTTACTTCAGCTAAATGGATTCGATGAATAGAGATTGCAGGCCCTTCTCCACTCAGAGGTAGTCCAACTTCAAAGAAAAATATGGCATGACAGACACCTCAAAGAAAAACAATTCCAGGAAGGAGATATGGCGTTGTTGTATGATTCAAGATATAAATATTTCAAGGGAAAACTGAGGACAAGATGGCTGGGACCGTACACAGTAGAAAAATGCAATGACAATGGTTCAGTTCTGATCTGGATCATTGATGAAAAAGCCATCCCCATGCTCGTCAATGAACATAGGTTGAAAATCTACAGGAAGCCCCTCTCTAAGTAGGAATTCATTGAAAATCTGAGTAAAATAGTGTTGGTAGTGGAGCAGGTCTCTGTCTCCACTCCACCCACACTCTAAACACACAAAAAAACAGAAAAAACAGAAAAAGAGAATAAAAGATCCCTGTGTGAAAACCTCCTGGAGGCACCCATGGCGGGCAGTGAGGGTGAAAACCTCATGGAGGCACCCCAACTGTTTAAAAAAAAGCAAAAACAAAAAAAGAGAGAAAAATGAAAAAAGAAAAAAGAAAAAATAGAGGAAAAAAACAAAAAAACTAACTTCTTTTGAATGCATTGCAGATTGAAGGAGGGTCACAGAAGAGAAGAGGACATGGCCAGGCTGAATACACCCTTGATAGCTCATTTCTCCATCGCCATTGTCTTTTCCCAAGCCCTGGTCTCACTTGTTTTGGAAATTTTGCATCCTATAGGAAGCTTTGTGCATTCTACAGGAGGCTCTTGTAGAAACCACTGAGGGCTCGAAATCAACTTCAGAAAAGAATCAGAGGGCTAGAAATTTGTCTAGAAGACTTGTGGACCTCCCTACCACCATTCATCCTCCTAACTCTCCATTCCATCCCTACACCACTGCATTTCCACTCGCTTCTTTCTTCCCTACACAAGAAAAAAAAAATCATATTTCTTTTGTTAAAAAAAAAAAATGAAGAATAAACAACAGCATTCTTAACTTGTTTCTTACCTGGTGCATATCATCTACTTTTCCTTTTCTTCAGAACCTTCCTTACCTATCTTTTAGTCCCTGCTCAAACCTCATCCAGAAATTTTAGAGGGAGAAGCAGTTACAGGAAATCCTACAAGATTCCTGTAACAACTGATCCCTTAAAAAAAACAAGCTCTAGAGGCAGGGTCAGTGTAGCCATAGGTGCATACAACGTGTAAGGAGCCATTCTTGATCAAAGATCACCAGCATGAGGTAGCCAAGCCACCAGTTTAGAAGCCATGAGCGCCAACAACAACAACAATCCAAGAACAATGTGCCAGAGTCTGAACATGCAAAGCACGATAGGGACTAATAGGTAAGTGGCTAAACTCATTCCTCTGTTGCATGAATATGATTTAGAAACTGCATGAACCATTGAGATGGTCGCTATTAAACGAAATCGGTGGCCAACTAACTAGCCACCCTCGTCCAGTTTGAACAAGCCTCGTCCAATTCAAACAACATTCAGTGGATGCAATCGACATGTGTGTTTAGTCAACTCAAGAAGAAAAACTCAAACAAGTAGTGGTGGTAGCGTATAACGGGAATGATGGAAGTGATTGCAGGCAGGCAACATGAGGTATCATAATGGCACTAAAGTAGGGACCAACGGTCCGGATGGGGATAACGTACCCTTCTTGCCACCTCACCTCATCACCGCAGAACACGCCATAAGTTTAAGTACGCTACAATCGAAGCCTCCACCACCTTAGTTTTCATTTGCATCGACAAGTTCTCGGCTGCAACAACTCACCTACCACCTTCAGAACCTCGAAATAGTCGCTTTCTGTTTGTTTCGAAACCCTTCCACTTATCAGGCTCTACAGGAGCATTATCACACTCTACAGGAGCAGAAACACAGTCTACAGGAGCCTTTCTACAGGAAGGCCAGTGAGCAGCTCTGCAGAGGGAAAATTTGGGATTTTGTGCCAAATTCAAGCTCGAAAGAAGGTAGGCTCGGACAACCCACTCTACATGTGAATTATCTACAAAAGGTTGTGGATTGGAAATGAAGTACTGAGTTGAAAAAGAAAGGGAAAGTGAGAACAGAAGTCTACTTGTGTTTTTCTTTGAAATATATACAATCTCTCCATTGTACTCTTTGCACTGAAAGTCTGTCTCTTTCTCCTCTGTGGTATTCTCCTGTATGAAGAAGTGATGCAACCATAGGAAATTAAGCCTATAACAGTGAATTTTCATTGGGTGGTCTGCTTACTGTGTGAAAGAAAAACATTGTCTTGTTCTCTGTGTTTTTCTAAAAGAAAAAGATATTGATTTCCTCAAATAGCCTGAAAAGTAAATTAAGGTTGAAAATAGAGTTTGAAAGGTAGGAAAATTACAATTTGTTTTTGTTAAAAAGAGGAAACACAAAAAACTCTCTCTAGCTCCAAAAAAAAAAAAAAACTACTCAATTGTTCCTCAGTTTTCGGGTTTGAAAATTTGTTGCCTTCCTCCTCACCTGAGAATTTTCATCAGTCACTAAACATCATGACAAGAGGTTTTATGAGAAAGGAGCCTCTCAATTCCACCAAATTGCATGAACACCCAGAAGTGGTAGTCCTCTTTTCCAGGGAAAATTAGATGCCTTTCTTTGAGAAATTTCATGGGTATGATGAGGAAATTACAGAGGAATTTTTATCCAGCTAAGAAAAAAGGAAAAAGAAAAAGGCAGCCATCTATGTACTTCAAAGCTAGAAAAAGCACCAGAATTAAGATGGGGAAGCCTCAGCCACCTTCGAAAGAACCCATCATCATTGAGGATGCACCTAGTATAACAAAGGAGGAATCTCCCTCCAAAATATCCATCACTTACAAGAGAGGAAGTCCTAAGACCTCTACTTGGAAGCAAAGGATCAAATTAATGGACTCTAAAGCAGTCCTACAGGAGACAAAAACCTCTCTACAGGAGACATTAGCAAAGCTCAAAAAAACTGAAAAACTTGAAAAGAAAGAAGAAGAACAGACCCAGGAGGAAGATAAGGAAAAAGAAATACCAGATCCTGGACCTTAGCCTAACTTAGGCTCCTACTAAAACCTTCTAGAAGGTGGGAAGATCATCCCACAAAAGTTTTCAGTGCCTCTTTTCTTCGAGCTAGAAAAGGAAAGAGTCCGGACCCATACATGGATGCAGATTGCAAAATCAAAAGGGGTAGAAGACATTGGGCACATGGAGAACAGGTTGAAAGAGATGGGCAAAGAATTGAGCATGGTCAGGCATACATAAGGCATCAAAAGAGCTCAATTACAGGAAGAAAATGAAATGTTGAAAAAGCAGCTACAAGAAAGGGAACCTCAAGGAGGAAATGAGTTGTTAATCTTAAAAGGACAACAATCGAAAGAGGAACCCCTGGAAAACAGTGAGGCAACAAATAGACAACAACAATAAGAGGAACCCCAAGCAAATAATGAGACTTTGATGAAATAGCAACAAGAAACAGAATCCCAGGCAGAAAATGAAGTATTGATTTTGAAAAGGTAGCTACAAGAAAAGGAAGCCTAGTTAGCCTGCATGACCAGCTGGGCAATGGAGGCATTACAATGCAGGTGGCTAGCCAAATCATATGCACTGTACCTCAAATATCAGTGGCTCCAATTTCAGATTAAAACACTGGCAGAGAGGGGCACAATACCTTTTAAGGATTATGGCCAATTTATGCATTTGTGTGACCACAGTTCAGCTAAGGATAAAGCGAAGCTAGGAGAATTTTACCTGCACGACATGGAACTTATTGACATGAATTTATGGGATCCAAATGCTGCATTGGGACATTTACAACTAATGGCTATGGCTTCTTGGATGAGCCATGAAGAGAAGAGGGTAGTGGAAATCCAGAAAATGATGACAAATGAGCTAAGTGAGCCCCTGATGATTAGAGCAAAACCAGTAGAACCCTCGGCTCTCATCTATGCCCACCAACACCTTACAACCAATCCTCAAGTTGTCCCTAACTATGTTGACAACCAAGCCCAAGATATTGCTCATTTCGAGGATATGGAAAGATTGTTTGGTGATGACTGCATTCATGCCTGCATGAGAAGGTGGAATACATTGCCGCATAGCCTAAGGATCAGGGAGTATCACTCCCCAAATAAGATGAGGGAAGCCATGAGGAGAGTACCCTTGTATAAGCACTCAATGCAAAGCTTGAAGGCAAACTAGATTGGCCTTAAATTTAGTCCTCCACTGTTGCTAGGACAGCTAGAAGGGGTAAAGGAGGAGGAAGAACAAAAACAATGGGAAGAAGTGGATAGGAAAGCAGGTTTGCATGATAAAGAGGAAGGCATCACATCAGAGGCTTTGGATGTTAGGGAATCTATCAGAGCCATTAAGGATGAAGAGTTAGATTAGTTGCTTAGAGGATGTGTAACCCATTCAGCAGAGGGGTGATGATGAGCCCCATACATGGGTAATTATATGGGCTCATTCGGCTTCTTATTTCGACTTAATCCACATTATCACTAGTTTGTTGCATGCTTTTGAATATATTTATGCTAATAGAGTGAATTTGGTTAGTCGCTTTGCCATGTCATCTAATGAATGTTTTATGCAGTTTTTTTGGACAATTTTGGACAAAGTCAATGAGTTTATGAGAAACTGGCAGCCAAAACTTGAGGAAAACAGGGAAGAGGATTTGTAGGGGGGGTGTCTCCTTCATTTATGACCCCTTCCCTCGAATACTCCATCAGTAACTCGAAGCACAAAGGTCCACATTGATGATTCCAAGGGGTAGTCGAGCAAGTAAAGTAGGACTGTTGTTTATCTTCGGTTCTAGGAAGCCAAGTTGCTTGAATTTAGGAGGACTGTTGGAGGTCCCCATTTGTATAAATAAGGAGGCTTAGAGCCTCAGTGGGTTAGCCAGTTATTAGTAGATTTTCGAACTTTTGCTCAGCATTATGTTCAGCCTATTTTCGAGTTCATTTTTTAGAACAGCTGATGTAATGTAACTATTATATTTGATAATGAAGATGAAACAGTTTTTGAGCTAGGGCTGAAGCTCTTGGGTTAGGGCCAAACCCAAGCTCCCCAACACCTCCTACTGTGTAGTTATATGTTTTTGCTTCAGTTCATGAGTTAATTTTTGTTGCATAGATTCATTTTACTTTGTTAGATTAGGTTGCTTTTGATGGTTAGTATAGTTGTTTTTGTTTCAAGTTGTTTAAGTAAGTTACTATAGTGACAGAATAAGATTCACCAAGGCCAACAGTAGGCCCCAATCTCCTTTCTCCCTTCCTGGGACTATGATTTGAGATCAAGGCACTACTGCTACCACACAAAAACACAATTTTTGCTCTTCCATGCAACTGTTAGTGTGATAACTTGATTTGGGAAAGTTGATATTAGTTTAGATTCAGTTGCTTAGATAATTTCATGTTCTTTTCCCATAGATCTCTCTACATGCCTTTTTGTTCATCAGTTACTATTCAACATTTTCTATTTGTAGGTCAACAATTAGGTCAAGCTAGACAAAGTTTTGTTTTCATGGTATAGTTAGTTCTTTCTTTGGTCAATTTTGATAAATAAATGTGTAGATCCCTTGCAGGAGATCTCAGCTCACCATACACCCATAGAACAGCCATCACTAGCCCCCATCTCACAGGTTTCCCAACTCATTCACAACATTTCACCAATCTGCCCTAATTTCTGCATTTTTTTCCATAAATTTGCTTTCTTGCCATTTGAACAAATCCAACCATCACATTCATTCTTGATCTTCCTTGACAAGTTCTAGACACCTCAACACCTTCATCTAGCATTTAGTTCCCCTTTCCTATCATTTTTCCCCCTTCAAAACTCCAAAAATAGCTCTCAGCCTCCTCCTGTAGATCCTCGTGTAGATCCCCTATAGCCTCCTGTAGAACTTCCTGTGAGTGATTTTTTGAAGTTCGATTGCTATGGAAGTCTCTAGAAGGGTACTAAGGGCTTCTTAAGACCTCTCCACACCTTCCTCCACCTCTGCAACAACCAACTCCATCTTCCTTTGCTACCAAACCTCTGCATAAATCACAAGCATAGTAATTTCACATAAAACACTCAAAAGCACAAAAAAATGTTTTCTTCTCATTTCTTTTCAGAAGTAGCTTGAATAAATGCAATTTACCTTTTCAGTAGTCAATGACATTCATTTCTTCAGTTTTCATCTCTTTTCTTGCAAAAGTAGGGTTAATAGATAAATTAGGGTTTGCTAGGGTTTGTGTTACATTTGAGTTCTTCTTCTCTTTTTGCAAATGGATTACCCTCTGTAGAGTTAGTTTTCTTTCATCACAGTCAAAGCTTCTTCTAAGAACTCATAGAAGTTGGCTTAAGCTCTTAGCGAACTTGCACCAGCTAATCAAGTGACAGCCTGCAGTAAGAGCTAGTACTTGTGCATTCAACACTGTCGCTTCCAAGTTTGTTACAAACTACCGGGTTGATAAAAGGAAAGCAAGAAGCCCTAGGGGTTGTAGCATTATTGTTGCAATACTGGTGCTCACCAATAATAAACTAAACAAAATAACACATACATTTCAAACACATCAATTGAATATCATTTAAAAATTAAAAATAATTTCAAGGCATAAACACATAAAGTTTAAAGAATATTTAAAAATGCAGAAGGTGTACATGTGACAGGTGAAGATGGTCCACTCTATGTAACATCATCAATAGAGACAAAAACACTATCTCTAACACTCCTACTAGAGTCAAAGCCATGATCTACTAATAGAATGTGAATTATGGCAAGGCTATGTGATCTTTAATCAACTCGACCATGTGTAATTGATCCCCCCACACTCTAAATGCGTATGGATGGGGGCTGTATGGGAGAAGGCTATGCATAAATTTAGTTGCAATGGGATTGATCGTAAGAGTTATAGAGTTAATGAATATGAGGAAATCAAAGTATAGAGTAATAGAAGCAATAGAGTTCTATTTTAAGTATACAATAGCTGTCTAAGTCGTATAATTTTCCATCATAGACCTTTAGAATTGAAACAAAACTAATACATATAAACTAATCCAAGAAAAAAATGTTGACTAAAGAATATTGACAAGAAAATCATTCTAAACTCAAGTAGAATAATCTAGTCTTCCTAAACTTTTGAGTCCCTTTTTTGATAATTTATCACCAAAGTATTGAGTTCCATGTAAGCACAAATGATAGAAGTGATCAAATCTAACTTGACACTTTTTCCCATTTCTAAACAATGCATTTTATTCATATAGCATAAATATGTAATATCTCTAAAAAAAAAATGAAATAAACGTATTTGCAAAACTAATAAAATGTCATTCCAATGGTATACTTCATAAGACAATTTCTTATAAAGTTTGACTTTGACACATGACAACATATGAAGACAATGTTTCTAGTACAATGCACTACATAATGAAACAACTTGGTACATTAAAAAATAGTCAAAATGCTTTTATTCACTTTAAATGCACTTTTGATCATGGATTTAATGTATGTATCAATGCATTGTTGAAATGTGACATGGCATAAGAAATGATATTATGATAAAAATTTGGAAAATAATACACAAAATAGCATTAATGATTTATTAAAGTATATATGTTGAACCTCATAATACTTGAAGTCTCCACCATCTCATATTCTCTATTATTAATATATTTTCACTATTATTAGTATATTTTCATTGGCCAATGTAATGGGAAACTCATGCTC